>JAQGAK010001561.1:0-29882 GCA_034696945.1 Lipothrix lubbocki | reverse complement strand
TAATTTCTACTAATTAAAATTAATAATTTCTCCTAATTAAAATTAATAATTTCTACTAATTAAAATTAATAATTTCTCCTAATTAAAATTAATAATTTCTACTAATTAAAATTAATAATTTCTCCTAATTAAAATTAATAATTTCTACTAATTAAAATTAATAATTTCTACTAATTAAAATTAATAATTCCTACAAATTAAAATCAATTATTTGTTAGGTATTTTTTAAAAATTTAAATTATAACTGAATATACTTGCAACAGTATTCTGCATTTTCTCACTTTGGTAAGCGCCAGCGTAGTTTATTTTAGATTGTTGAACTATTGCTGTTGTAAACCAAACATGAATCATAATCATCAATGTCAATATTATAGAAAACCATGTACATACATATGTGCGACAACTAAATAGTTGAAAGTGCACACATAATTATGTGTACATACTTAATATACTTCTATAGCTATAATTTAAAGCAATTAAAACCAATAATAATTACTAACGCTTCTGTATAAAGAAATGTTATATATGCTAAAATGTAATTATAAATGCAAAAACAATGGAAGAACAACCAACCTAATGAACATACTGCCAGCGACAACAGCAACGCCAGTGTCATTATTGTGGGGGAACCGGAGATGGATCGGATTACAAAGGAACGGTGAAAATAAAACTTTTCTCAGAATCACATATAAAAACAATGGTACAGATGTTATACGGCTCTACGATTACAAATTTCTGAACAAGATATTACAGAAGTGTGGCGTCAAAATCGATCCTATTTACAATATTTATGCAATTCTCTATATAAAAGTCATTCATAGCATTCTTAATTTCTTACAACTTGAAGCATTATATGAATATATACATAGTACATATATATACAGTTTTTAAGTTGAACAATTTGCTATTTGTCAGGTTTAATACCTTTGTGACACAGACTGCTACCAGTAAATATGTACAATGTACTTAAAATGGTGAAACTAAACTACAAGAATAAGAGCAAGAAGTAATAAAACTAATGAAAGACCGTATAGGAGCAATAGGTTTCCATTTATGACAAATGCTTATGTATATAATGTTACACATAGATTTAAAATGTACGAATAGCACCATATGAATTATTACAGAAATTACATACGACAATTGTGTACGCACTCCGATGATGACGTAATCACAAGAACAATATTATACGACATAACAAAGTATAAGTAAATAATTATTATTTTGGTTAATTAAAGCTTTATTATTTGTTCTCTCTGTATGCTGGGATATAATCACGGGACTGGGACGACCTGATGAAATCAAAGCCACTCGGTTTATCCGGTGGTTTCGTTGTTGTGGTGGTGGGTCTGACCGTTGTGAGCCATCTCAACGGAATGTCATCTTCTGTGTGGTTAAAATTCCTTATTTGTAATTTATACAGAATTATTTCTTTGCCGACAAGTGGGGCTTTTGAGGTTCGAGGAATCTCAGTGGTGGTCGATGTTCGATCATCTTCCCTCGACACAGCGACCCCTGTTGGCCAACCGTTGTCCCCTAAATCACCTCGCATTTGTGGCGGCCCCTGTGTACACGTTTGTAAAACGAGGTTATTGGGTATATAATACATAACAAAAATGCACTTCAGTATCTTGGATTTGATAATTAAACCTTGAGCATTAATTTGTTTACACTTGTTGATTTTAAATAAATGCTATTAATGTAGATCGATGTTACACTTACGGTCGATTCCCTTTCTTCCGTTGTTTCCCAGTGGTTTTCGGAATTCAAGCTTTTGTAACTTAATGATCCCCTTGAACTACTCGAACCACTGGTGACTGACTGACTCCTTGTGGAACTTCCTGAACTTCTCTCTGTTTCTACATGCTCCCGTCTTCCAGCATCACTTCTGCTTACAATTGTTTCTGCACCCCTTGCTTCCGCCGCCATTCCAATTCCTCCCTGTTGCCCACGTGAACCTTTAGATCCTGATTGTCCAGGGGGACCTCTTACACCCGGTTGTCCTGGGGATCCTGGATAACCTGGTGCTCCTGGACTTCCAGAAGCTCCTGCGTATCCTTGTGATCCTGGGCTTCCAGAAGCTCCTGGGTATCCTTGTGATCCTGGGTATCCTTGTGATCCTGGGTATCCTGGTGATCCTGGGCTTCCAGAAGCTCCTGGGTATCCTTGTGCTCCTGGACTTCCAGAAGCTCCTGGGTATCCTTGTGATCCTGGACTTCCAGAAGCTCCTGGATATCCTTGTGATCCTGGTTGTCCTGAATGTCCTGGTGATCCCGGATATCCTGGTGTTCCCGGTAGTCCTGGACTTCCTGGTCTACCTGGATAACCTTGTGATCCTGGATATCCTGGTGATCCTGGATATCCTGGTGATCCCGGATATCCTGGCGACCCTTGATACCCAGGAGAACCAGCTAGTCCTTGGTAACCCGCACGTCCGGACCAACCTGCTTGACCTGGCATACCTGCAGATCCTGGCTCTCCTGGATGTCCAGGTTGTCCTGACCTTCCGGGTGAACCTCTTCCACCTGGGCCACCTGGCCTTCCTGGCTGACCTGGACTACCAGGTTCGCCAGGCCATCCGGGTTCACCAGGCTCGCCAGGTTCACCGGGCTCACCAGCAAGTCCGACAGTCCCAGAGCCTTTGTACGTGCTTCCTCCATAATGATTGCTTGTAGTTCCGGTTGCATAGCTTTTCTGGTTATATCCATATGATGATGCAGAGGGGTAGTTGTAGCTGTAAGATGAGGAGGGATATCCATAACCGTAGGAATACCAACTTGAATAACTTCCTGTATTACCAGGGTAACTATGGTCACTGGCGTAGCCAGCCGCTCCAGGGACGCCGGGGGCTCCTGGTAAACCGGGTTCTCCAGGTCTCCCTGGAGATGCAGAAACTCGTCTAACACTTTCCGCTGGAGGTCCTACCGGGCTTGGTAGGGATGAATAAGAGGTAGTGGCACTTTGACTTGGGAGTAAAGTTATGGGCTTTGGTGGCTGCACCGACACCTTTATGTATCCTTTCTTCCGTCGTCGGACGTATCCCGGGCCTTAACCAGGAATATTCCATTCAATTAATTTCAATATTAAAATATGTCTTAACTATTGATTTAAATAAACCTTAAATTACAATTAATTCAGAATATTGTCTGGAAAACATATAAAAGTAATAAAAACCCTCACAATGCGAGCAATCAATCACAGACGAAGTAATTTCTCTTTTTATTCGATGACTAGCTAAATCATTCACATGACTTTTCACGGAGTTTAATTCGTCCCTAAGATGATTCAAATTCGAGAGGAGAAAAATCTGAGTAAAAATTATGGGGACGGCTAGTATGGCCACGAGCCAAATTAGCGCAGTTGAACTTCTCTCTTTGGCCATTATTAATCAAATAAAAAGTTGGCATCTTAGGGAAGGAAATCTCAGTGACAAAAATGCAAGTTCAGTTACTTGGGCAGACAGAAGTCCAGACATTCGCATAAAATATTTTTAGATACTAATATTTTGCATACTCATACATGTGACACATCTACATTATGAAGGATATGACAATATTTCATTAAAAAATTAACGCGCATGCATATAATTATAATAAAATTAAATACTCCCTTATCTTCATTCCTTCACCTTGTAGATATAAGAGTTCACTCCCATTCATTTAAGCGATGAACCGCAAGTGTGTGTAGAGTTTTCAAGAGATATATGATTACAACAGTTAAAAAAACTATATATATAAGTATAAGCATATTATATTTATGAATCGCAAATTCGCAATAAGCTTTATAAGTATTTGCAATATATGTAACTTTGCCATTTTAGCATGCAAATTCCTATCGCGTGTGTGACTCCCAACTTCTTTCTGATTGACACTAAATATACACTACTCTATACACTGTAAGTACATCTATCACGTCAAGTTCAACATTTCAACTTTCAACATAAAACCTCATTTTTTATACTTATACATATTAAACATACAAAGCAATATGTTATTTCGATTTTGGTAAGTCACCATTCATTACCCCTGGAAGGTCACTATCATATATAGGTACACATATGATCTCATGGCTTTTCCCACATTCCCACCCGGTTTTATCGTTATATAGAGCAATGATCTCTTATGTTCAGGAGTTCCTAAATCCTAATATTTTATTAGTTCTCTCATGCAAAATACAAAACTTATAATGTCAAAAAATCCATTTTTATTTTTATACCGAAAAACGAGACAGTTTCTCAATATCTCTTATATAGGTTATATCACTAAGTACTATAAGTTACATCTATTATGCAACCTTCTCAATTTTAATTACTAAAACATGTATGTATTAACCACCGATTCGCCTCTTCATTATATAGCTTCTGGCTCAAGAATTTTCTCACTCAGAGCTCAATTAGTAAATAATTAGTAAATCAAAACTTGTATAGATACATATACTATAGATTCTTTATACATATAACGACACTCAAGTTTGTATACCATTTGAACATATCTTATAAATGCTTCCCTTCAACTCCTCCGTTTATAAACTAATAAGCAATATAACCGTTTATACAAATACATAAATTATATTAATTTATTCAAGTATCAACATTTTGATTAACCTTTTGTCCCAATGCATTGTTAATAGACTTGAGAATCTATATAAAATCACTCTTGCAATACTTTCGCATACTACATACACATACACACTATCTGTAAATTATGCTTAACTTCAATTCAACGTCTATAGCTCCATTAGCTTCTCATATACTCTTTACTGCCTGAGTTCAGTAGTATACAGAAAGACTATACTTATAATAATGATCTTCCCCCAGCCTAGTCCAGTTGACATGGACTTGTTTGTACTTATTAAAGTATAATTTTGACCATTTAACTACATAAATATAGTAAAGTGACCTAAGTACATACATAGTTAAGTATGTAAAACAAGCTTAATGCACCTGTAATTAGTACCATAATCTATACTAATCGCAAGTATATACATACATACTGTTTATAGAACTATCACAGTTGCATAACACAAGTTAAACTACCGTTTCACAGACGGAATAATAGTTAAATATTGTATATAGTATGTAGTTTCATCATGAGTGCGAGGAACAACCGTTACTCTATCTTACAACAAAGGACGAAGGTCGAAAAAAGTGAAATGCAGTTGTTTGCAAATAAGTATAAGCTAACTAATAACTATATATAAGCTTCGTATAAGCTTGTGAGCAGAAAGGTAAGCAATAACAATACATATACAATAGTATAATATATGGTTATTTTGGCAATAATTAAGGCATGGGCTTGTAATACATTTATTTAGCATTTTAGCATTGGTATTTATTAGTATAGTGTATAGTTTAGTAGTGCGTGGAAGATTATGGAGTGCGAATATGATCAAAGTGAAAGGTGAGGAGAATGAACATGCGAGAGAGAGATGCTTATGAAGCTTGAGAGCTTGAAGCTTGAGGGCCAAATATGGACGAAGTGTTCAGATGCGGCGCTCGTCATCGTCAGCTGGTCCAGTGGATTCGCAATTGGAAATTCCGCTGCAAGGCAGCAGAAACAAGAAGTTCTCGTTGAGCTCGCAGACTTGATTCACTTGATTTGTATTATACACACAAATATATATTACAACATTATTATAGACAAGTTTCAACTTTCAACCAACAAATTATTAAACAGAAATCTTGACTTATTGACTTGTACTCTCCTGTATTTATAAGTTAACTATATGGTTGATATTATCAATTATACCAAAAACACAAACAAAACAGTCTTTTTATCCAATTAATTTAAGTGTGTATTATTATACTACATATATACTACAAAGTAGATTAAAAAAACCCCAGTCATTAAATAAGCAGCTTCATATATTATATAATAAATACATGTAATATTTAATTCTAATTAAGATTATCAGACCTTCACACATTTATTTGTCTTCACGTCACTTTCCTCGTCCTCAAAAAGTGTAAACAAACAGGAAAGGATTATTTATTATATACAGTCTTCTTGTCTCAGGGAAACACCAAGTTCGATTTCATGTTCTATACATTTGTTCTATGTACTACATTTCTTTTATAGTTAATATATAATTGTAGAGAGGAATTCCTCAAAACGCTGTTTAATACAATTTAATAGTTATTTTTACTTTTAATATATATGTACACACTGTTATGAAACATGTGAAGCGTAAATACATTTCTGTAACTTGATTGCCTTATGCAAATAATCTGACGTGGAATCATGTAATAATAAGTTAATTAATTAATACTTATTAAAAGTAGGAATACTTAAGCATTTAATACGTAAGTAAGGTAAGTTTACAAAATTACAAAAATTTTTAATTGTGAACAAGAGGTCCTACCAAAAAAGGAGTACAATGAAAGATTCAGCAACCTTTTGACTTTTGGGGATTGACCCTTTAGTCGAAATATTCTCAATAGTGTAGAAGTAACACCGATCCGATTTACCAAAAATGGCTCAAGTTCATTCGCAAGTGTTGTCAGCAGATATCAGTCGGAGGAATCCACAGGATGAGTATGAGCTTATTCAGAGAATCGGAAGTGGAACCTATGGGGATGTGTATAAGGTAATTTATTAAATATTAAACGAGTATTTTAGATGGTCGGATCTGTCAAGCATGGAGCACTTCAATGTAATCTAATGCTTTACAGATACTTGATATTACGTAATGGATGATATATGGAACGAAAGCTGTGTATGCAATAATAATGAATAATCTCAACCTGAATAATTGAAATAATCGAATCATGTTTGTTTTTGCATTCTTACAGGCAAAGAGACTTTCTAATGGAGAATTCGCTGCCATTAAAGTCATTAAACTTGAACCTGGTGATGATTTTGGAGTGATTCAACAAGAGATTCTAATGATGAAAGATTGTCGACACCCGAATATTGTTGCTTACTATGGCAGTTATTTGCGAAGAGATCGGTTGTGGATTTGCATGGAATTTTGTGGCGGTGGCTCTCTACAGGATATTTATCATAGTAAGGGCTAAAACTGTTTTGAATAATACATATTGTGCTTGTATATTCGTTTCTAATTATTTAATAATTAAAGGACAGGTGCAGGCCTATCGATTGAATAATATATTTATAGTCTTACTTTTTCTGGTATGCTTACATAATAGGGACGATTTTGTATATAGTTATTATGTATGAATGCATGTATGTATCGCTAAAAAATTGCGACTCACTTTGTTTGGCTCTTCTTTCATTTTTAGTTACCGGCCCATTAACGGAATCTCAGATTGCGTATGTTTCCAAAGAAACTTTAAGAGGTTTAGCATATCTTCATGGACTGGGTAAAATGCATCGAGATGTTAAGGTAATCCTGACATGTTTTCTAATTATTATATTATCATAATGAACTCATTTGTACGCTGCAAAAATTTATGGAAATAGTTGTTTGTGTTCTTGAATGCAGTCTGTGTAGCAACTGTCACTCGTTGAAGATTTAATGAAATGCGAATCGTGTTTAATATTTTGTACTAATATTTCAGGGTGCTAATATTTTGTTAACTGAAAGCGGGGAAGTTAAATTAGCGGACTTCGGTGTTTCGGCTCAATTGACAGCAACTTTGGGGAAACGAAGATCATTCATTGGTACGCCGTATTGGATGGCACCAGAGGTATAGGTCGTTTTTGTGTAATGATTGATACTTATCATCAAAATATTCGAACGAAGCTCATTGTTTCTATCAATTTGATTTAATCAGGTTGCTGCAGTGGAAAGAAAAGGAGGCTACAATGAGCTGTGCGATGTGTGGGCACTAGGAATTACAGCTATTGAGCTAGCAGAACTTCAACCACCGATGTTTGACCTCCATCCTATGAGAGCTCTGATTTTGATGGCGAAAACAAGTTTTAAGCCACCTGCCCTCAAGGACAAGGAGAAATGGTTCGAAGTTTATACATATGTATATGCGTGATATGTATGTTATAAGTCTTACACAAATTTTCTAATTAATATATGGGTTTTCTTCCAGGAGTGTAAATTTTCACAACTTTGTCAAGATTGCCCTCACAAAGAATCCAAAGAAGCGACCCACAGCGGAGAGACTTCTTTCAGTACGTTCTTATTGATTTACATTTTGTAGTATCAAAATTAATAGTTTGCATTTTGTGTACATTTAATGCTTTGTGATCAATAGCATCCATTCCTATTGGGAGATCTGACAAAACGACAAGCATTGGAACTGTTACATAAAGTAAACAATCCAAATCACTCATTCTACGATATGGAACCTGATGAAGATGGAGTGAGTCTATTTTCTTGTATTCAGCTGTATTTTCTCTTGGGAGTATGTATAAGTATATATATTACGGTATGCTTCTTTATCTTGATCATAGACAGTACAAAACGTGCCACAAAGGATTGCATCTCGTCGAACCAATCGAATAGAACAGAGAACACCATCTGAACTACAGCGTAAGTGTTTCCAAAGACTGTGCTCAGTTGTTATCAACACGACTTAGTTGTTAAGAATATACATTAACTTTTAGAAGCAATATTTTCGGAGATCAACATTAACTAATCTGTGTCATTATAGTGGAAGGCCTCAACTTTAACTCACCTTTGGTATCCGAATCATCTCGTGAGTCTGGTCTACAGCGGCGTCATAGTGGCTCAGATGTAATGACTTCGTTTTATGCTATATCTAGAAACATTCTTATTATAAGAACAATGAAACGATAATAGCTTAATGATAATAATTACGAATTAGTTCACTTTTAACTCCTTATTAGTTTTTATTATTAGAGCAACATTTCGGGAACTCCCTTCATCAGGCTCAAAATTATGAATCTTCTTCCTGATGAAGGGAGTTCCCAACTAATAAAGAGTTAGAAGTGCTAATTCCTAATTATTATTATTAAACTAGAAACATTCTTAAGTAAATATTGAAATTATTTCTGAACGAGGATTTTTGTTGTTTAAAATATTTCAGAATGATAGACTTCCTCTGCCTTTCGAATGGAACGATGGACGTAACGAGCCAGAAAGAAAGTAAGCGATCAGATTTATTTGCTATCAACCATAAAGTTTAATTTATTCAGTGTTCAGTTTATTTCTTATGAACTTTTGGTTTTATGGTCTTAGTTTTTAACGCTTTCTATATTGTTGTCGAACTAAAACTAACACAGTAACACTACTATTTCATTAACATTATTATTTCGTACCTTGCATTTAGGTAATTTTCTGGTTTAGTTTTTTGTAGTCTTTGATACTAAAAATTTATCTGAATTGTATTAGTTTTGTCTACTGTATTAAAATCAAATATTGTAATGGTTAGATTTTATGTGAAATTTATTCTAAAATTAATATTATACTATGTCTATAAAATTACATGTATGAAAGTAGAATAACGAGGTTGGTTTGGTACCTTTAGGACTTTGCTCCAGTATATAGATGAGGAGTTGATGAACAGGTAAATTACATACCCCAATTCATATTTTTGTCATTTGCTGATGTTACATAGTTTACATCGCTCGTAAATATAACAAACTTCTTCCCTGACTGCAGTTGTTTCTGGCTAGATTTGCAAGTAGTACCATGCTTTTCGTGAGAAAAGTTTATCCAATAGTGTAGAGATATTGTTTCATCCAATTTTGTTCTCATCCCCTTGTATATTTTGCTTATATGTAATAATTGTATAAATGTGAAATGTAGGCACTTGTTGGACCCTAAGTTTGCATCGTCTTAAACTCGAGCATATTTTAATGTATATGTAATACCCCGCCCTTGTTTATTGTTATATTATTATTTGGAAAGTAAAAAAGAGCTCTTTCAGAAGTCATGACCACAGGAATTAAATCCTTGTGATACCTGATAACTGTTGCTTTTACTGTTCGTGGTGAAGCTTGTCAATATGATTACATGTTACAGTCCGAAAATGTAAAAAAAAAACTTTTATTGGACATCTTGTCCTGTCATTTGTTTTTTCAGGGGTCATGGTGAAAGGCTTCTTGCGGGTCAAGGCTATTCACAAAAGTACGTCTGTAAATATGTCGTTTAGATCACCTGAATTTGTTCTTCTTGCAGGCATTGTCTCTCTTTCTCTCTCAATCTTTCTCGTTGTAAAAAGAATATACATTTGTTCGGTTGGGTATAACTAAGCACACCGATTCCCTAGTAAATTTTAATTTTCTTTGTTCGTTATATGGGTTCAGCGTAATTTTCTGGTCGGCTTTTTAAACAAGATGGGTACCTTCGTCCAGCGTGTACAAAAATAGTAATAATTTCCGTACCCGAAAATACTTAGTTGGATTCCATAGCAGAATTTTTTCACCTTTTATAAGAAATTTCCAAATTTATGCGTATCAAGACTACCTCATTAGATAATTATTATATAAATTAGGGACGAATTCTCATTATTTGGGGTTATGAGTTTGTATGAGAATATTAATAAGACAGAGAGCATGATGTTTGTTCAGTTTGAGCACCGTATCAGTTTAATGCACCCTACTAACCTTTTTGTGCACATTCAAATTTGAATATGCTTGAACTCAAGAACAAATACTTACGTAAATTTAATATATACCTATAGTCAAGTTTTTAATATGACAAACTATCCGTGATTTAGAGCCACACTTCCTATGGGTGACCCTACCATGTCAATATCTAGTCATGAATTCTTGGATTCCAGGAATCATAATCATTCTAGTAACAATGGAGCTAAAAGGGCCGGTAAGTGAGATTCGCAATGTTATTGTTATGCGTCATTAGAGTTTTTGCAGGGTGGGAGTGTTACCATGAGTTTTCTTATTACAGATCGTAGACGACATCGCTCAATATCAGGAGAAGTCGAAGAACTAACAAGTAAGTTGGAAGGGACGCTTCGACCTTCGGATCTAGATCCACCTGTAGAATTACGTACAAGTTCTCCGAGACGGCATCAACCCAATCGAACTCTCAGTGATAGTGCAGCAGTCTTACATGTATCTGATGGAGCTTCACCGCGACCCGTGTCATCTGATCAGTACTACTCTCCATATCAGAATGGCGGTCGGCCGGATCTTACGGCGGGTCTGCCTCCTGTACCGCCGCCTAGAGTAAAGGTTGAAAAGAAAAGGCCAGAAGAAAGCCATAGTCCACCGAGATTGTCCACTAACGGCTTACCACCCACTCCTAAAGTCCATATGGGTGCTTGTTTTATGAAGGTGTGTTCTTATCTTGTAATCTGCTACTACCACATAATGTACATGTCTTAGTTTTAACTGTCATGTATGATCAAGTTGTACAATAATCTATGATACAATCAAATTTCAGGTGTTTAATGGGTGTCCACTTCGAATTCATTGTTGTGTAAGTTGGGTTCATCCCGAAACTAGAGATCAGCATATATTATTAGGAGCAGATGAGGGAATATATACACTCAATTTAAATGAGCTGCACGAGACTGCAATGGATCAGCTTTATCCGAGGAGGACGGTGTGGATGTTTGTTGTGAAAGATGTTCTCATGTCGTTGTCAGGTAAAAATTATAGCACATTAATTTTTTATCTGCATTTCTTACATGTGGAAGTATCGTCCAACACATAAATTTTATGTTTTTTAGGCAAAACTGTTCAACTTTACCGTCATGACTTGATAGGACTTCATCATAATATCAATAACAAACACTCCTTAAAATTCTCTTTTCGAATGAGCAATAAAATTCCAGAAAGACTGGTTCCTCGGAAGTTCGCTTTGACGACTCGAGTGGCAGAAACGAAAGGTTGTTGGAGGTGTTGTGTTCGACGTAATCCCTACAATGGCTACCGCTATCTTTGCGGGGCTATGCCATCGGGGATTTTTCTCATGCAGTGGTATGATCCACTCAATAAATTTATGCTACTCAAAGTAAGTTTAGCACACGTAACTTTTAATGTAATTAGTAGGACATTAGTAATCATTGTTGTAAATTTTCGAATGTTGGAGTTTGAAGGTGTATGAGTTAATTAAAATCAATAATAATTTTTATTTTCCTTATTGAATATAATATTTTCATAATTACTTTGTTTCTTTTAGCACTTTGAGTACGTAATGTCTTGGCCGTTAAAAACATTCGAGATGATTATCACCCCTGACATGGAATACCCAATGGTATGTGTAAATGTGAGGAAGGATCCAGAGTCATCCAATCTTAAATTAGATCTTGTCAACCTAAACTCGTCTGCAAATTGGTTCCATAGTGATGAGCTCTTGGGAGAAACGCAAGATAGATCAGGTACAATTTATTTTTAATGTCTGTGTATCGTAATATGTACGAATCGATTTGATAATTTAATTTTTGTTCTCACAATCTTCCAGCAACTGTGATACCTCGTAGAGAATACTTGAATGCTGTGAATGTGACTCAACTGGAGAAGGACGCACTCATGATTTGCTATGAAAGTAATAATAGCATAAATTCAATTGTTACATAACTACCTACAACGAGTACTAAATTTATGTGGCTTAAAAGAGGCTCGTTTGTACTATAATTTCACCTTTTATTATTGTAGATAAAGCAAAGTTCGTGAATTTAGAGGGTAAAATAAAACAAAGCAGGAAGATCGCATCTGAGATCACGTTCGATTTCCAGATTGACTCTGTTGGTAAGTGTATTTTATTCCACATTTGGACAGTCTGTTTGGATATATTTACGAACATATTTACGCGAACTAATGGCTCATATAATTATATTTTGGTGTATTTGCAGTTTGTCTAACGGATAGCGTTTTAGTATTTCACAAGCACGGTATGCAAGGTAGAAATTTTAGAAACGGTGAGATCACTCAAGAGATTACTGATCACAGCAGAATATTCCGCCTGCTTGGGTCTGACAGGTATGTATTTGAAGTCTTTATGTCTATATTCGATGTTTATTCTTGATAAATGAAGTACCAATATTGTCAAAGGTTGTGTTAAAGTATGCCTTCTCTTTAAAAATTTCCTATGTCATATTCAATTTCATCAGAGTTGTCTCATTGTCAAGTACGCCGTCGAACTCTATAATTGTCCAGCCTAATGAGACGGGAGTAAATCTTTACGTTTTGGCTGGACATGAAAATTCTGTCTTTTGAATCCTGTCTGTCTCTTTCTCTTGTTATTCGGTATGACAAAGCTCGTGTTGGTAAACTATACTCCGTCAATACTTTTGCTGTTTTTTGTTTGAGTTTTTTTGTCTTTCGCACGAGTTTTTTCTCCTTTCGATTTAATTTTACGCACACAATACTTCCCTGTAATAAGTATCAAAAGTTTTACAAACATGTTCGTAAATAATCGCGTATTTTGGATTGGCAGCTGTGTATAACTTCCTTGATTACATTTTTTAAATAATATTGCATTTTAATTTCTAATTACTGCAGCACTGACACACATTTTTAGTGATCTGACATTACATACATAATAATATGAAGCACAAACGATAGTACAAATCTGACTGATTGTTTTGTTGGAAATTGTAAATTATAATAATCATCCACAACTTTTTTCGAAAATACATAGTACATAAAATGATTTATCACATGACATCCTCTATGTAATTACTTTTGCTTCATCAACATGATTGACTCCTCTGGTTTATTATATTTTATGATTTTGGCTCACTTACTGCTATACAGATTTGATGCTCTTCATTTGAAAGCAAGGCATGAGTTTTTGACATGAATTTCGGCCTGTTTTGGTTTACCTATTATGTTACTGTTTAAAATAGGATAATCAAGGAATTAATTGAGATGGATGATTATTTCAGGGAGGACAAGGTTATACCAGTAGAGAGCCGACCGAATCCAGGTGGACCATCACCAGCTGCTTCAGACGAAGGAGTAAATTTGTACACTTTGGCCGGCCATGAAGCTACCTACTGAAGCAAACAGACAAATATACATATACATACATAAGAGACTACTGTTAAACATATAGCTAATACACTGAAAGAATATGATGATGTTGCATGCCTTATCTCTTGAATCACCTTTTTATCCGTTGAAAAACACTGATGATTATGATTATATATATAGTCATCATTATTACTATTATTATTATTAATTTTATCATTTCAGCAGTGTCGTCTCTGCTGCGGCGCCTCACTCTATAGCTCTAATATAATCTTACTATGATGTACGCATAATTGTAATAACTATACGGACACGTGTTGTTTGTCATGTTCATTTTTCCCATATTCGTTGTTGTTATAATTGTTATAATTATTATTAAATTACTATTATTTTCAACGTTCTCAACAGCGGTAGTTATAATGATTGTGTAACAATACAAATAAGTATGACCGTAAAAATAATCAAAATACGTAAGTATACACACACATGCAATAATAAATGAAGCCTTCCACATTATAGGCAAGGCAAGCAAACAAATATTTTTCCTTTATCTGGGCGTATATTATCCATTTATGTTCATGTACATACATATTAGGACCTTTCCGTTTTAGAAAGCTGAGTGTGCATTTGAGTTTCCTAATATGCGTAAAATCATTGATACCAAGGTGCTCTCTATCTTCCTCTCTTTCTTCCTCTCTCTCTTCCTCTCTCTCTCTAATTCTCGCACCTTGAATAATTCAATTTTTCATGTTTGTACAAATTGCGCTATTCAGAAATGAAACTGTTTTGTATCGTACTGACGTCAACTGCCTACACAATTGAATTTTGTATGTATTCCTCTATTATACTCTAGGTGTATTTCTACAATTTAGGACACAAATATAAATATTTGTAGTTGTAGGTATAGTTATTAGTGTATTGTGTATTAGTGTAGTGTATGCATATTATGTTTATTTATCTTGTCCAGGGGCATGTTTATACAAGCTTCACACGCTTATTTGGACGGCATTATAGTTGTGAAACACAGGAAATGTATCAGGCAATCTTTCTCCCCTTTGTTTGCTCGTGATGGGAAAGTGATGATGAATTCGAGAACGACGAGAACTGCTTTCCATGATAAATCACAGCTTTTGGGAACGAAGCCAATTCTGAATTCACATGGAATTTATTATTCATTAATAAGGCTAAAATGTAGACGAGCGGGTTCATATTATATAAGCGGAGGAATCCCATCGAGAAAAGGTTATAGTGCAAAGACTATTGAATACAAGTTCCTATATATGCTAAAAGATTGAGGTAACCAGGAGCAGCAGGAGGAGTGGGAGCTTTTTGGTGTGTAGGATGATAGTGTGGCTCATACAGGCATATTATTGTTGAAAAGGAGCTAAAGAGCTGGGTGAAAGTACTAGAGACTAGAGAGCTTTGAAATAGTACACATAACTACGGGGATAGAACCTTTCCATTCCAGTTTTCAGTTTGTACGCAAGGCAGTCCTACGGATCTACTGTCAAATGCACTCACACACCCAAAAAATCTAGATACATTTCCAGAGGATCTCCGTGGCTACCTATACATAGGAGGAGAGATCAATAATTGTGAGTAGTGAGGTAAATGCGAGATTGGGAAGCTTGCGACGAGTAGTTGTCTCTCTCTCTCTCTCTCTCTGTTTCTCTTCTCTTTCCTCTGTAGTTTGTGTACAAAAAAGAACTCGATCGAGAACGGAACACCAACAATCCGAAGAAATGTACATTTGACGTCTTGCTTTGTTTTTGTCAAGTCAATCATCTCTAAGCAGACCGCTGCAGTGAGGACTTTATTATCCAAATCATGTGTTGCTTCTTGGCTCTACGTAAGGTTCTGTTATTTGGGGCTTTTATTCATATGGTAAGTCCTCCTGTCCTGTCATCTTCACTTTCACTTCTCGCTTCCTGTGTTATTAAATTGTATTTATTACCGTGCAGCATACTTATACAGTATGATAAATCTTATATAATAAGCAGCCATAATTGAATCTGATTATTGTTATTAATGCTCCCACCAGTTCTTGGGCCTACTCTTTATTTACTACCTAGTGGCTTTGGTTACAACGCTTGTCAACTTAAAGGTAAATTATTAAACTTATATAATTCTTCATTTAACTATAACGTGTGTCTCTAAGAAGCTATTTAGACATTATTTAAGAGATGCATATTCATTTTCCTATTTTTAGAAACACTTGCCCATGGGCTTCTTATTCATGACCTACTACTGTTTATTTCTACCCCTGGGTCTAGTCATTTTCTGGGGAACGTACAAGGTAAGGAGCACGTGTACATACATAACAACTTGACGTTTGACATTTCCAGCATAGGGGCTCGCTCATGCAAAACGATTGTATAGCTTCCGCTCTCTTTATCTTTTGAAACCAACGCTATTGATTCCTCCCATTGATTCCCCATAGCTTTTCGTAGTATTTTTGAGTAGTTTCGCATTTTAAATTTTAAAATAGCATAGTCGTATGTACTATTAATGCATGATAGTACTGTGTACCTTGTAGTATATAGTATAGTACATAGCACTGTAGCTACTTAAGCTATATACTCCTATACTAAGCTATACGTTTTTTTCTATCTTTTTTACACAATAAATTGCAAATTCGCATCGCATGGAACATTTTTGGGGGATAAAATACTCATTGTATATTTAGACGTACAAAAGTTTGAAGTTCTTGTTAGTGTACGGAACCTACACATTACTATACATACACAAGCCCGCATGTTTCCATGCATGTATGTACATAATGACTTGCAATTAGTGAAACTTTCTCCATTGCTATCCCGCTTGAATGGTAACAGGAGAAAGATTTGTTCGAGGTATTTTATTTTGTAGGGATGCCTGCGGAGGAACTTTTTATAGAAGGATTAAGTTTACACAGGAGAAGATTTGCATTGATTTTTGCATGTTTGTATATATAAGCTAATTAAAAATTTGGACTACCAGCAGGAAGTATGATTTGTCAAAGTTTGCGACCAACAACAAGTCTTGTTAGAGAATTCCCAGAATTTCCCGCATGGAATTCTTGTAAAATCTTATAATTATATTTTCTATGCATATATTTTATTGTACATATTATATATTTTATTGTACATATTGTATATTTTATTGTACATATTATCCATATGTAGCGTACATACTGTATATGGACGAACTTCAGTATTACTATTTTCCAAGTATAAAGCTTTTGTAAGTCGATACCCGTGTAGTTAGAGGAGTGTGGGAGCGGGAATCCGTATCAGTTTCAGGGCTGCGCTGGAAGTATTCATTTTTTGTGAGTACTGCCAAAAAAATAGGAAATTGAAGTGACTCCATTGTATTGTTACAGCGTTCTCGATTTTTGCTGAGATGGTCAGCAGGGATATTCCTACTGCTTCAAATCTACGGCATTGCGATCCAATCTGCATTCCAATTTTCGATCCATTCCTGGGCTCCCGCCGTGACCCAAGAGTTGAAGTTTGACAAGGACGTTCTAACCAAATTGATAACCCAGTCCTTCCTAGCAATAAGTTATTTATTCACCATATTTTTCTACTTAAGAGAACTGGAGCCGGAAGAAGAGCCATGGGTGATGAATCGTCGTCAAGTAGCCTACCATCCGACGCAACAGCAACCGATCCCCATCCCGAACATACAGTCTCATCATGATTTCATGATGAAGTGTTAGACAGGCGGAAATATACGTACTATATACATACATGGACACATAACATACCTCCTTATTTGATACCCATCACATATGAACCACAAAACCTCTCTCTCTCTCTGCTCACAGTCACTCATCTATCTCACACATTTCCTTAAAACTGACACCAGTCCTGGGCATCCACTTCTTCTCCATTGAGGCTATATAGAGTAAATACCAGAGACTCGTTTCGGTGACCAACATCCTTTCCAGACAATTCTGACTTTTAATTAAATATTCATCTTCTTCACTGCAACAAAGTTTCATTCTATACCTATAAGATACTTACATATGTATAGCCACTATAGATATATAGACATGTTAATAGTAGTAACTATACTTAAAAATACTATTTAATAATCCTTGAGTATACTATAAATGGTTATATTGTTAAAGGTATATATATATATGCAGATATGACCCCCATCCCCGAAGTGTTTTCCCCCAAAGTGTTTTTAACCCGACAATCACATCTCAAAAAATTAACTAAATACTTAAATGCCTATGGTTAGGTACATCTTTCTCCCTCTCCCATTGCAATCCAATCGTGTCTTTGGGCCACACTTAAATATTAAAAGTATCGACACTATACCAGTTTCTTCACTATAGTTTGGAAAAGGAGCACTTTCAATAGAATATTATTACCAATAGAATATTAGGAACAATTTGTTACAAGTCATTACAGAAAATAATAACTATCGCAGCAGGGTTGCAACCAACGCAGGCATTGATATTCAAATCCAAATACGTTATAAAGTTGATGCTGACACTATAAGACACCGCCTGTAGAGTTTATTATATTTATGATGTATCGAGCAGATATTAATCGTCTCAGTATTTGTCGTCGTCAGTTTGTTAAGGTAATTCGTATAAATATAAATACTTATTATAGTGCCAAAATAAGAAAATGTTAAACTATAAGTACATAAGAACCAAAAGGTTTAGAATAATACAAAAAATCGGAACAGTGATGTATGAAGGTTTTTTTTTGCTATAGTATAGTTTAATAGTCAAGCCCCTACCCCGCTACCTTGTCCATTTGTTGAAAATATTTTGAAAGTCTATAGACAAAATATGTGTAGGAATTTTCTGCTTTTAGTAACATGCTGAAAATGTTATTATTAAACGACGCTCTACTAGTCATGAGGTTACCGTAGAGTATGTAAGTTTGCATCTCATCCTTTATAAATGAATGAGGATTGGGGTTGTAAAGGCAATATAATGTAGAGTCAAATTTTGGGCTGAACATCCGCATGAAATAGAATCGAAGGAGAGATCTATAGGAAGCCAAGAAAGCTTACAGCTAAAAAAGGTAAATAGAGTATTGATCCGACTTCAAAAACGCTTCAATAGAAACATTGTAAACATAGTGTGTATTATGTAGGAGTAGCACAGACCAAGTTCTGAGTCTCCATTGCAATATATAGACGAAGCAAGTTCAAACATCAATAATGTTTACAAACTCATAGAGCCAAACTTTTTACAAATACAACATTATACAATGGTAAGAACGAATAATACATAATACTCATTGTCGTACTTAGAAATGTTGAGATTATGCTATCCCCATTATATGTTTAAGGCTATGAATTCCCGTATGATCATAACTATGTACTTATGTTATATATAATAAATAATATTCAGGTGCCGAGAGCAACACTATCAATAAAGAGACATGGTAAAATCAACCACTTACATTTCTTTACCTTGCACTGGAGAAAGCCCGATTTCACTATCATTGTCACATACTCATATATCATTGTCGGATTGGTATTCGCATGACTGTAGATACAGACGGGCTTGACTTTCCCAATAAACAAACGCCATATGGCTTATTCCCACGAAGTTGAACTTTCATAGGAAAACCTGATGCAACTTTCAGCGCTACAAGTAAACATTCGAAATAATTTCCACAGGAGGAAATTTATTTATTATAAGTATACTTTGGACATAATTTGTCGTACGTCAAGGATGAGTTAGTAAGGCTTTTCATACCCATATTAACACAATTTTTTTTATAAAAACAACATAGTAATTTAGTGATACTGCAAAAGAGGTACTAGCGCCTAAGTAGCTTACGCCCGTCGCTTGATTGAGCATTTTCCTTTTATTAAGTGGCTAAGCTGAACACGAAATTTCGATTGGTCTCCAAGTTTCCTCACCCACACCTATAATAAAGAATTATTGGTATTAAGTGTCAGAGAATGTTATAAACACTTTTTTCAAACAGAAACCATTTCAAAGTTATATTTTATTATAAACGAGATATTCGTACCGTGTCTTGGCTGATGGCGCTAATCACTCCACTAACTCGAGAGATCTCCTTACCTTCCACGTAAATCTGTTGGCCACGATGAAACCTTCAAAATCGAAAATGGGATTAGAATAAAATCATTTACAGTTGATAACGAAATTTTAAAACTCGACTCGATTCCCAAACACCTACAAAAGTATAATAGATTACCATCTTTTCTCATAAAAGAGTTTCCCGTCTTCTATTCGAACATCAGTTGCTGTAGATAACATCATGGAACTGTCTTGATGACTTGAGATCTGTTGCGTCGAAACACCCATTACAGCAGCTGTAAAGTAAATAAATAGTTATGCAACGGGGTTACCGTTAAGGGAATTATTTGATGCCCATATTATTGTAATGCAATACTCACCTTGTAAAACTAAATGTAAATCATTATCAATTTCCTTCTCATCAAGAAGAAAAGTAATTTGGGACTGAGGTGTTTTTCTTCGTTTCTCCGGAATTGGGACGGGTTCATTTGGTCGCCTTCTTAATTTCCTTGTCGAAATTGTTTTAACCTCAGTTGCATCCGAAGCTAATTCTACACTAAACCTCTCGTGCTCAATCGCCTTGCGCTTTTCCTCTAATTCGTGAATAATATTTTCCTTCAGTTCTATCTTCTTATCCTCGAATTCCCTCGCCGCATTTTTCTTCTCATTTCTGTACTCTGTCTCAACGCATTCTGCCTCGTAATCCCTCCAAGCCACATTCAGTTGCAACCTAAAGGTGTATTATACAAAATCCATATTACAACATTGCAATTAAAATCTCATCATTTAAGAATAATTGCATAATATTTTCTACAATTTCTTACCGTTCTTTGTAAATTCGGTCCACTTTGACAATTCTTCTTAAAAATTCAGGATGTGTTCCGTCACACAACTGCTGCAGTTGGGCTTTTAATTGAGCCAGTTTATCAAAGTAAACCCTAAAAAAATATTCAATTCCTTCCATCAATTCTAAATCCATTAGCATTATTTATATCAAACCCGTAATATATGTGCATACAAATATTTATATACTTCTGTTCTGCTAAATTATTATTGACAACACTCACTGTTCTTTTATCTCAGTGACTTCTTCCCGTCTAGCATCTCCATCCTCACTCGCATCTTCCGTGTCCTCATCACTGTCCGGCAGCTCCCGATTTGAGTATTCATGAAGTTCAATCAATTCGTCGTCGTAGTCCATTGAGTCACTTAATGACCTGCGAGGACTAGATCTTCCTGTTGACATCTACACAAAAAATGTAAAAAAAACACGGCTGTAAACAATGTTTCTTAGAAGCATTAATACTTGCAATTATGCATCCAACGGACACAATCTCTCCGGAAATTACACAATATATTTAATTTATTATTATTTTATGGACACGTACGTGTACGGAACTAAAGTAAAGTATTTAAAGTATACTCATATTTAACACTTACATTTAATGTAAACAAATTTAAATTCACCGAGGAGTTCCTGGTTTTCGTTAAAAGTACAGGTGGTCCCACCAACAAACAAAATAATCAACGATGACGTTTAAGTATTGAATTACCATATGTACATATAAAAAGGCAAATCGCGGTGGTGTGACGATTTTAAGACCAAAAAATCATAAAAATACAGAACTTCTCTGTATATAATGCTATAGGTTATAAGTATATTACCATGTTAAATGCGTGACACTTATAAAATTGTTATTTTTAATTAGAACAATAACCTGGTAGCAACATTGAACAAAAAAGTAAAAGATGTACTAAATTAATTTTTCTCTGATGCCTCAGCTTTCCAGTCCAAGATAAAATTCGAGCAATCCAGAAAATCTAACAATGGAATGGGGTCAGATGCACAAATATTGACATTATTATTGACAATTCTTGTTTGTTGTGTTGACGAGACTTGGGTTTAATTATTGCTCTGTGAGCTCTGAGCGGAGCTTTCCACCCCTTTCAAACCTTCGCGGCAAGCCTTCGGATTAGTTCAGCCACTCAGAACGTCAGAACGTGCGGCTTCAACGAACCCTTCACTTAACGTTACTCTTGCGGGCTCTTGGACATAATGCTGCTTTATTCATGTTGGGGTCAGACATAATAAAATAAATAAAATAATATAATAAAATCCGTATAAATTAAAAATATATTATCCGTATATATTAATTAAAATATATATTAATATAAGCATTTATTAAATGTAAAAAGACCCAGTCAAGTAAAACACGTTGGCCAAGAAAAAATCCAAAAAATAAAAACAAAAAGAGCCAAAATGAAAGGGGAAACATCCAAAATAAAAGCGAAAGGTTCCAAAAAGAAAGGGAAAGGATCCAAAATGAAAGGGAAAAATTCCAAAATAACCGCGAAATGATCCAAATAAAAGCGAAAAAAAATCCAACATTAAACCAAAAAATCCAAAAGTAAAGCCAAAAAATCCAAAATGAAGCGATAGAATATACAAACATTTGGGATAAATTATATAGAGTTCCCAGACTTTCCGGATTTATCGGGACAATAACTGAATGCACATGCTTGTCCCGGACTAGACCTCAATCATTTTCGTTTCGCAGAGTGTTCGCCGGTCACGGCGTAAAAGCATGGATTTTGTAGAGAATTCAATTCTACAGCTAATGATATTTTTGATTTTTCAGGAGGGCTACAGGTTAGGATGCTGTGATTAATTTACAAATAATTGTTTATAGCAAGGATAAACTGACCAGATTTTACATATCAAAATAGTATACTTGAAATTTTGCTCCCATTTTTGTCGCACAAATAAATACAATAGCGTTTAATTACATTTTTGTTGCAAAATACTATCCAAATGAAGCCCTAACACACCTAAAATTTGCAATTTTTTTCGAAATTTTAAATAATTATTTTAAATTTTGGTCAGAAAATAGTAGATTTAGTAGATTTGCAGGGTCAAAAAGTAGACTAAAGTAGATTTTTGGGGTAAATAGTAGACTTAGTAGACATACTAATTTTTCAGTAGACTAAGGGCTCAAATAGTAGTTAGTCTACTATAAAAGTAGGCATCTGGTCACATTAAGCAAGGAATTATTCCTGAGATGAGAATATTAATATTTTCAGAATATTTTTGTGTAATGATCATAGTTTTTGTAATTTTATGCTTGACGGATTTTAATTAGGTACATATTCGTTTCCCTGCATTCACAATCAAATTCTATAGCTTAATCATCATGAATTTGCCTGTAGAGGCAAATTTTTACGTGTCGCTGTGAAACGCTTTAATGGCGTGGCGTATGTCCTGGCTGCCCTATAGAACGGTTTTGCCAAACGTTTTTATTGTCGCATGGTATTGTCGATCTGTCAAAAACGCTACATAATCGATGCTTTCTGAACCGCATTTGAATAAATAATTTAGTCGAATCCATTTTGTGCCTAAATGTGTTAATTTAACGATCTAACAATTATTGGCATATTTGTAGTAAAATTAAATTGTAAGAGGTTTATATCGCTCTCCGTTACCGTTCGCTCCGAATTAACTCGGGGAATTTCTAATGCAAAGGAATTTCCTTTATTTTTCATGATTTTCATTGCAAGTTTTCATCATTAATTTATTATGGAAATGCTACATTACATTACATTAAAATTACAGAATATCAGTATTTTAAAGATTATTATCGTCATTATCATATGATTATCTTGAACAAATTCGTAGATGAGCAAAATCGGTGCAGTAGTTTCGGAGTTACCCGAGTTTTTCCAACATTTTCATCCAATTTTGCTGAAACTTGGTATGCATTGCCCCTAGGCATGGAGGTTGAAGCCTTTTAGATTTGAGCCAAATCAGTGTAACCGTTTCGGAGTTACCCGGTTTTTTTTGACAAATTTCTTCCGACTTTGCTATGAAACACAAGCACACACGGAGAGTTTAATACACATTATTATTAAAATATCTCTGAGTACACATAGACACAGAGGCACAGAGCATGGATGATTTCGAAGTTGAGCCAAATCGGTCAGACCGCGGCTGGTTTACCCGGGTTTTTATGCAATAATTAAACAAAATAATGCATATTTGTTATAAAAAATTTTAAATATAAAATAGAGTTTGTTAAAAATATTGACTGGTTCGGTGATAAAAGCCTGGTGCTGCGCCCTTTGCTTTTGCACCTTTTTAGCTTTTAGGGGTGTCATAAATCGTTGCGAAGCGAAGTGACGATTTTTGACAAAAAGATGGCCAATTAGCATAATATAATTTGTTACAAAAATAGCGATAGAGGCAATAGTTAGCCATGCTCGGCACATCATTCAAGTCCATAATTTACGTTGTGTGAATGGATCTAAATCTCATCTGTGTTAAAGACCAGGTGAGTATAAACGTTGTGATGATCTTGTAAGTATATGATGAGATACTTTGGTGGTAATAAAGTGGTCATGCTTCAAAACGATTACTATACTTGCATGTTTTTCTTCTTGTGGATATACAGATTACAGGTAATAAGTTGGGTCGAATGTACCTGTAGAAGTATGTACAGATTATAAAAGCCTTTCCTACCTGTTGGACCAAAACAGGTAGGAAAACATTGTTGCCGACTCCCTGTGAGTTTCAAACCCTGAGTGTGTATAAACGTATGGGCAGAGAAACTTCCCTTGGGGCAGTTTACAATACGTAGGCTGATGAATTTCTGATGATTTTGTATAGTCCGTATTGTCGTCCTGTCTTGATCAGCCTTTTACAAGAATCTGAAATATTTACTTTAGTTTGACCCACCTTAACCTTATTTGGAGCATGGCTTTTCTGTGTCCAGTGCGAATCCGACGAGGCAAAAAGAAAAAGGGTAAGGGAACCACATTTATTATGAATTTATATACATTATTTCGTCATTACGTCCTGCCTGATTAAATAATTATTGAATTCCATGAAATGTCATATATAGATGAAAGTAACCAGGAGTATGGAGATGAAGAGTCACCGCAATTAGGGAGAATAACTGGCTCCTCCAGCATTGAAACTCTTGTTAGAGTGGGGCTGGAGAAAGAGGCTGGTAAGTTCAAGTTAAATTTGTTAAGTTATATTTCAAAATATTTTTTAAAATATTAATATTGTAATAGAACGTTGATCAACGGATTATTTATGACAGTTCCTCATGTTTAAATTGTTAACCAAATGATTGCTTATTTTTTTCAGGAATATCACCTGATAGTCGCCATATAGTTCTTCATGATTTCACACCTTGCGTAGATGATGAGCTTCCAGTCAAACGTGGAGATATTGTAAGAATGCTTGTCAAAGGGCATTATTTTCGTGAAACCAGACTCGGTTAAACTTAGAATGACATTAATAATAATCCAATAATATTAAAAAATGTATATTTGAAGAGATACTTTATCGGGTATATTAATTTTGTTTTAAGTTTAAGTATCCAATAGTATAGTATTCAAGTATTAATGGAATTACGGTATTTGTTTGTATAGGTGAACGTGCTTTACAGAGAAAATGACTGGGTTTATGTATTGCACGACAATCGCGAAGGATTCATTCCCCATTCCTACACTTCTCCATGTGGAAGTCACTTAAATGAAGTTGCACTCGAGTCTTATTCGGAAAACAATAATCCTAATACCTCCAGCAAAAATTCATTTAAGAAACAACCTAGGGATAGTGATTCAAATTCGAAAAATACTCAGAGTGACCCCGATGATGAACGAAGCGTGGAGTCTAAAACGAATCAAGATTTTGTTGCACATCCGTTCTACAAGGTGAGTTTTTTGAACAATATGAAAGTATAGTTAGTAATTTAAAAACATCCTTCTGTAAAGTAGAACAAGCAGTTTGTGAGTCCACTTTACTTTATCGAACTTACATGGGTACTTACAAAACAAAAAACTTAAACAATTTAAAATTGTATGATTAGCTTATCATCATTTCGTTTCCATTTCAGGATCCGCTAGGTCGGTACATAGTGTTGTACAAATTCACGGCTCGTGACGAAAATGACATGACCGTTGAACGTGGAGAGTTGCTTACAGTTCTCAACAAAGACGATCCAGACTGGCATTGGGTCCTTAGATCTGATGGACAAGAAGGATTTGTTCCAGCCGCATTTATTTACCCCTTAAACCAAACCATGCAAGCTAATGTTAAAACCAATGAGAGCGAATGTACTCAACAGTCGTTGGGATCAGAACTGGTTCTTTTATATGATTACAAGGTATTGTCTTTTCTCCATCAGTCTTACGTATTAATAAATATTTAATAATGTTTTATCTTCGACGCTTAATAATAGTCTCTTAACGAGTTCGGCAAGAACAGTTTAACTCCAAGCGTCATGAAGAATGTCAATAAATTTTCTATTTATTAATTTAAAGCTTATAACTACCACTGAAAGTTTTTTATGTGTTTTTTTATGTATTCAGGCTCAAGCTCCAGATGATTTATCTGTCCGGAGAGGTGACTGGGTCTACGCCGATATAAAACATCAAACCGTTGATGGTTGGATATGGGCTTTTGCACCAAAGCAACGAAAATATGGATTTATTCCTAAAGCTTACGCAAGACCTCCAGCCATGACCTCTCTTTAATTTATATTTACCCACGTTGTTAACCTTTGTTTTATACGACTCTCGATGTACAGTACTATGTTAGGTGATAATTAAGGTCCTTAACGTGTAGCTTCGTACTATTCGTAACTTTTCACTTTTTTTAAATTTATAACTTATGACAAAACCAACTGATGAAGAACTGTAAATTATACCGATTGTATGGGCCAATGCTAAATCGATCGTAATAAATCCATATAAAAAGATTATATTGACTTTTCACGATCTACGTTCTTACAATTAGTTATTAGTGAAATGAGCTGTTGTAGTATTGTGTCATCTGTAATGGAGTTTGCTCACCTCTGTTGCATCCTGCTGTGTAAGCGTTATATAGTAAATTAGTATACAGATTCAATTACAAAGGATTTTATCAGTAAGTCGAAAAATATTTATTTTCAAAACGTAAGTTAAATTTGAACAATCGATATGCATCTTTTTGTAAAGTTGTTTTAAATCTGGGTTTTTTAAATAATTTATTGTTATTTGTGCATGAAATATTTACAGGCAGCATCATTCTCTTTTAAGTTAAGAAACCATCCTCTAAAATAATCGCTCCCCCAGTCCTGAGTTCTCTTGTGGTTCCACCACTGTCTGAAACTTTTACATTCGGTGACATTATTGCTACTCCCGCGTCCGAGAGGCGCTGACTGCCACAACTTCTGACATAACTCGCAAAGTACAGGATACTTGACATGAACTTGAATGCCATACTCCGTCTTCCACTCAAAGAACTTGTTGTACTCCAGTTCGTTTGTGCTCAAATGCAGAATATATCTTGCCAGGTGTTTCATAGATGGGAAATCTAGAATGTTTATATATGAATGTCGGGGGGCAACTTGAGTGTAATCTCCGAGGCCGTAGGTAACCGGTACCAGACCGTGTTCGAAGGCAGAAAAGAATTCGTCCGTGATGTAATCTTCGCAAAGGGCATTTTCAAATGCAAGATAGAACTTGTAACGTTTCCCAATGTGGTTCAAGCAGGGCTCTTTATCTTCTAGTGTAGACGGACACTTGTGAGACCCACACGCTCCGTAAATATCAACTTCAATATAAGTTTGAAGTTCTGAGATGATTCCTTCTCGAAAACTCTTTGTGGTGCACTTGGAGGACATCATACTGGCTATTAACTTCTTTTTCCTGTTTAATCGTTTGTGAATTTTGTATTTTCGTATTATAACTTAGTATATAATACTTTTTGAATTACTTGCTAGTACATACATTCACTATATATCTGTAGTAGCTTATTAGTCGTGAGATATTTTTGTTATTTTCAACATTTCCAGAGCTATAAGTATTGTAATAAATAATAATTTCCACTACAATACTGCGTTACTATAAAAAATTACTATATAAGACGATCGTACTTAAAATATCTCGATGGCGTCACTGTTTCCCTTTTCTCACTTTTACTTCCATCTCCATCTTTCGAAGTAGTCAGCTTGTAAAAGAAGCCGTAGGGCCAATAAAGATCGGAATCGAGGCGATACGTGGCTGTCCAATTAAACATGGAATCCAATTGATCGAACTCTGGTAGATCAACATTGGCGGCTGCAGTACTGGCGTAGGCTACCCAAACTTGACCTGGATGCCGTAATGTTGCAGGAAATGGCGTTACTCTGACATCAAGGTTAATAAATAAATCAGTTACATACAACAAATTTTTATACACATGAGCCTTCAGCGAAAAGTTAATATTATTTATTTAAAAAATACAACGAACAAGCATATATGGGCAAGCAAAAGGTTTTTACTCTGGGAAGTAAACACTATCTACAATGCTGAACAGTATTGCATCCGCTTTCCCTTCGAAGCGTTTTTCATGTGTGAATAAACATCTGTGAGGACATCTATAGACATTTGTATTAAGACTGTACATTACGCCATCTTGGGTCATGTGCTCATCCATCCAATTGATATTTCCTCGGTATCGTGTGTAGAACAATACCAATTTTTCCGGAGGCGTCAACAATGATCCATCCGTTTGATTTAGATCCGCGGAGGAAACCCTTTCCGTTGGATAATCGCTCTGCTGCTGGAGCTGGACAAACAAATTATAAAAGGTGATAATAAATTCAAGCGGACAAGAATGACATTACTGAAAAAATGACCACATTACTAATTTCGAGTACATGTGTACTTATAATTTTAATTTTTATTAATCAATTTGCATGGTTGGTGGAAGGTTGGAACTTGACATTGACTCACCGTAAAAATTGGCTTAGGAATTGGTAAATAGTTAGTGATTTGCAAGACCGAACTCACTGATCCTGAATTATTACCTTTATTGTTCGTTGGCCGTGAGAGCCTTTGCTGGGGGATTTTAGTACCTTGGTCACTATCACTATTGACCTCAACAAGTTGACTCATACGAGAACTATAATCCCGTGGGGTTATAGCGTTGGAATGGGAATTACTCTGTCTTGTTTTTAGGGTATTGGTCACTAAAATGAAAAGAACTAGAGAGGTAGAAACAAATAGTAGCAGAACTATCATCAGAATAAGGTAAATCTTTGTGTGGCACCATTTCGCAGACATTTTCCAAGGTTTTTGTGGCATCATCCGGAGACGACGGAATTTCATTGCATTCCATACACGGAAGGCAATAAAGGAATAAATTATTAATAAACTCCCCCAATTCCAGGTAAAAAACGCTATACTGGTGTATATAATAACTGGTTCCAGTTTGCAGTCCAGGAGAGGAGACTGATTTTTCTCTCTATGTGGTTTTCTCTTTGTACTTTGTGGCTGATTTTTAAAAATTATTTGAAACATTTCTATAGTAGAATATTGACAAAACATACTAAAATTATACGTATTATAAAGATTATGTTATGACTAGAAACACATTATTTTATTCATTATTTACTTTGCTACACAGAAAATCGGAGTTCTTTTTAAGCTACTAACACAACCAAAATTGGAGTACATTCATAATTACATTTCATATGACTTTGATTTAAAATAGTATATTGAAAGTATGGTTTCATTTTTTACATTAAAGCAGTTAGTTATTTGTAAATTATTCCTGTAGATTCATGCCCTAGCCTAGCTCTGACAATGACTTCTGCTTTGTAAACCGAAAGCTTGCATGGTAATAAATTGGCAATAAACTCATCGACTCGCTACTTGATAACAGTTTGCAAACCATGTATTCCAGTTTTAAAAAAATGCGAAGTTCACAAAGTAATTTTATAATGACCAAATAGCAACAACCTACAGATACTTTCTGGCTTTTAATAACTCTATTGCGGACACACAAGCTCTACCAGCTGTCTGGAGCAGCGATTGCCCCAAAGTTTTATTCCTCTTATCATTCGGGACATTTAGCTTTCTTTTGTGATTCCACCAAGTATTAAAACCCTCCGTGATTCTCTTCGGTTTTATAGGCTCCCATAATTTTGCGCACAAGTTGCAAAACGTAAGCTCGTGAGTGATGTTCCCTTGAGCGTATTCTCGTCTCCAGTGAAAATATTTCAAGTACTCCTGGTCATTCTGATCCA
>JAQGAK010001560.1:0-29896 GCA_034696945.1 Lipothrix lubbocki | reverse complement strand
AACGCAACATGTCCCCTTTTGATACTGACCCAAAATCATATAAGCTCCTTTTGTAGTTTGTCTGACGATATGCTGTTTGTTTGTTATTTTCGTCCATGTACACGTTTACATTAAAAGTGAACCCTTTCCCTTTAACCGTCGTTTTATTTACCATTTCTGTGTATGCAGAGTCCATAATTCTAAGAAAAATAATACAAAATAAGAGACAAAATATGGATGCAGTATAGTGAAGCAATAATGAGAGTGCAATAAGTTGATCAATAATAAATTGGTAGTTTTCATATAAGTACCTATAAGTATACGTATGTATACACACAATATACAGGATGTTGTTTCCCCGTTGACGCACTTAGGTATGTATATGTCGTGTATGCATTTCAAAGAGTAAAGTAAACATCATTTCAGTTCAATTCAGTTCAAACACCAAAAAGTTGCCTAACTGCAGTTTTATTCAGATGGTTCCATGTGGATATTGAGATTATTAATATTATTATGTAGTACAGTATAGGATTATTACACTATAACAAATAACAATTGCATTGAGTGCACATGGACGGATGAAAGAAGTTTCATCATAAGTAAAAATAGTAAAGTGTGGTTCCGTTCTTGTTGGACCTTCTATCTGTATAGATACTTACTTACCACCAGTGCAGATCTGTAAAGGATAAACAAAAACAGTGTAAATAACAACTAAATAACATACAATAAATTGGAATAAAATAGTTACCGCCATGATGGAGTCCTTCAGGCAAGCATTGAAGCCTTTGGAGGAATCGCACAACGCATCCTTTTCATGGTGCATAACAGCCGAATCTTAAAAATGCCCAATGACCCACAAATTCGTTTAAAAATGTCACAATGTACACAAAGTCAATATAGTAAACAACAAGCAATTTCCGTAATTTAAGAGATGACCATAACTTGACATTCAAGCAAGTTTTCCTTCAGACATTAAATAACTTTGATAGCTTTATACTTTCATAAACATTCTGATAATAAATATATGCATTTTACTGTAAAGATTTAATAAAATATACAAACGCGAGCACCGTGTGATGTGATGATGTAATTTTGTGAAAATGTAAAACCTATAGAAATTGCATGGAAAGAACGCCATAATTTGTGCAGAAAGTGACAACAAGTGATCATTAAACGTTGAATTCAAACTTACGATGTTTAGTAAAACAGTCTTTAATGGGAGCTTCCGCTTTAGCCGCGAGGTCAGCAGACATCATTTTCTTCATGTAGCTCAAGTGCTTGTCAAGGGATGGGAGACCGTCGGCGTCAAGCTGTAACAGTGCAAACAGATTTAAATGCAAATTAAAATTAAATATCTACACACATATAAATAAGTCATAAATATTTATACATAAATATATAGAACAGAGAATTGCACTCATCATCACGAATTGAGATGCACTTCTTATTTTGCTTTAATAATATAATTTATTTGAGCAACAAGAAATGCATTGAAACTGCAACTTAATATTATGCACTATGCATATGCATTTTATGTAAACTTACCAAGCCTTCCTTTTTACGAATGCACTGGAACTCGCACTGAAATAAAAATTTTAAAATTAATGAAAAAATTGAGAGAAAAGTTCAGCCTAGGTCATGGCGAAACTACGAAACGTTCTTTATGAGTTGTTTCAAGAAATCATTGAAAAGAATCATTGAATCATCATCAAGTTAGAAAATATTTAGATAAAATTAAGTATTATTATAGGTTTACCATATTCTTCTCGGAAGTCGGATCCAGATTTTTACTACATTCTGCATGCACTTCCGCAATCGGTCCTGAAGCTTTGACTTCACCGTTGGTACACGCTATGTGGAAAATATCTTCTCCCTAAATAAAACATGAGTAATAAATAAATGCTAATAATTAATTAATTAATTAAACCATTATAAATAATTAAATAAATAATAATAATAAATCAATTAATTAAACCATTATAATAATTAAATAAATAATAATATTAAATAACTTTCGTAAACAAAATACATAAAAAGTAAACAGAAACGAGATTTCACAGAGTAACATAATCTTTCCTACTCTGCCCCAATATATTTTTACATTAGGTATCAAAAACCATTTTACCCTTATGACAAGGACTACGGATAACAATAATGAGCACAAAGTGAAGACATGGAATCCGTTCATGTTGAAAAATCTGTTTTTGCGTGAAAAAACTTTAGTTTTTATAGCAAATCTTTTTTTAATGAAGGATATTTTGATTCTGATGCCTTCCCGTCGTGAACAAGCCTGAAACTGTGCAAAAGTTCAGGTGTCCTTTTTATTTATATACTATGAAGAGTTGAACTTGACCTTTCAATATTTCCACAAAATTTTCATTGTCTAATAGAATACGAAATTGAACTATAGCTATATGACATTGTTACATTAAAACGGAAATTTTTGTCATAATAATTCTTATTTTTGCCTTACCACTTAAACATTTGCTGGGTTAATTCTCTTTCGTATCTGTCAAACTTGACATCTACAGGTAATTGTAAAATGATCCCATATGGCTATGTACATAATATGCAATTTTTGTATCTATTTTTTAGAAGGTATACTATACCCGGATGGATGTTACAAAATCACGCATCCACGCTATACATATTTTGTAGTAGTTCATTTGCTTTTGCTTTATAATTTTTAGATTAAGTACAGCAACATATCAAAGTTTTTGTTATTATTGTATATATGTGAACATGAACTTCAAAAATTCCCCTTGTGATTCTGCTCATTGTGATGTTATGATTAATTGATGTCAAAATTGTATCGTGTATGGAATCAACGAATTTTATCGTAAATCATTTACCACTGTTTTTAAAGAATAATGACTATACTATTGTATTGTATGTATATTGAGATTTCTACTTATCATATTTATTACAAATTCAACTGGAATCCAAAAGTAAGCAGATATATTTACAGATGCTTAAGTACATACTAGTATACATATAATATAATTACATATTAACTGTCGCAACTAGCCAAGAATTGATCAACAAGATTAATTACCTAAACGTAAATTGGCCTGCAGGAATACTAATTTAAACAGAATACTTTTTAAATGGAAATTATAAATATTAAAATACTTTAGGCCAATTTTACAATTAAACGCACTAATTAATACACATGTATTAATTATTATAATTTTATTGATTTTATTTACGTCTAATTGAGGTTCGTCCAACAAACAATTTTTTTTACTTCACTACATGTTATTGCACGTTCCATTAAATTTGTTATTACAATCATATCATATCATATCATATCATAATGAATCATAACAATATTTGTTTATTTTCATTATTAAATAAATAAATAGACAAAAATAAATCATTAAATTAATAAATTTTAATTAATAAAAAAATGCGAAATATATTTTAATAAAAAATACGAAATATGTTTTCATAAATATAAATAAATAAAAGTAATTTATAAATAAACTACATATATGTAAAATGTAAAAATAAATTAATAAAGCTAATATTATTTTTCAAGAAAGTCCAAGTTTTGAATTCGAAAGTCTGCATCCATCTATCCGCTGGAGAAAAGAACTCAAAATTTGACAAAACGTTTTCCCACGCAACTGTTTTCAAATGTAATTGGATCAACCGCCGTAGAGTTGGCCAATCAAATGTCTTGGTTTTCGTTTGAATCCTGCCGTCCGTTAATAAATCCTTTCTGGAGTGACTAAATGTGCTTGAGGCGGGCAACAGACGACTGCTGCAGAGTCCTTTTCCCCTTTTTTCCATTCATCAACAACAACACAAGACCAGACAAGCGTTAAAGTTTCCATCATCAACAAGGGAAAGTGAAGGGACTCAATATTTTTGAGTTTCTATTAATTAATTGACCTTGTTTATTTAATTATTTATTCTCCAGCTTACTAATTCCGTCATGTCTAAAACAAAGGTAAAAATAATAAAGCTATTTTGTTTATATTTTTGCCATTTCCAACATTGTGTATTTTTCATTATATTTTTAATTAAGAATTTTGTAAGTATGTCATAGAATATCATTGGTTGCATTTTAGTATTCATTAAGATAATAAATGCTGATGTTTCAATGTAGTAATTTAAAATTATATTGTTCCTCTTTTCTTCCTTTCAGAAGGCAGTGGCGGTCAAGAAGCCCGCCACAGTTTCCGTGGGGGAAAATGACACTTCAACGGACGTCGGACCCAAACCCTTTTCCTCAAGTGTCAAAGGTAATGCTTTGTCTAAAGTCAAAAGTGGATTCGTGACTAAGAAGTCTCCCACCAAAGTCACTGTAGACAAATATATTCAGACTGATCACCCTGGGGCGGCCCTTGTTACTGGAGGTATTTATTTTTTATATAACGATTTTGTAAATTATTATTTTATTCTTAATAATTTTTGTTTTGGATCACCTTGAGCATTGATGTTGTCAAAATCAATTAAACGACAAGCATTTTTAAACAAATATGAGTTTATTAACATTCAGATGTGTATTATTTACAGATAAACCATCCCTGGAATATTGGAAATTATTGGCAGAAGAGAGAGGACGACAGGTGGAAGCGCTACAAAAGGATAAATTGGAGTCAGAAATGAAGATAGAAGCTCATGAGGAAAAGATTACAATTTTGGAGCAGCAAAATTTGACATTGAGGTCAGATAATGAGTCTTTGGAGGGCATGCTGAAGCAAGCTAAGGAACTTGCGGAGTACATTGAGGTAAATATGATTCATCATTCATAACTGTTTTTGGTCGTGCTATACAAATCTTAGAAGTAGTACATTAATTTTAATTTGAAAATAGTTACGTCAATAGGAGATGGAAATGTGTAATCACAGATATAGAAGTACATGTATTTAAATCAATGTAGGTGTATTTAAATCAGATGCGCAATTTAATTTATTTGACTATAGACCGTGTCTGCAGTATTTATATTTGATACCTAGCAAACAAATTTAAAAGTTCAATATCTTTTTTTCTGTTAACAGGGGCTTCCAGACTCGGACGAGGAAGAAGATTCTTCCGATGACTGAATTCTTACTTGTCATTTACCTGATACTAGCGACGATTGCTGCCAATTTTAAATATATTTAGTTTTGTTATTTTTTTTATAATACCAACAACGGTTTTTGTGATGTTTTCCATGCATTCTCAATAAGTTTTAAGGTAGATATGATTATATGATTACTTCAAGTTTTATTCAGTGAAACCTAATTTGACATTTCAAGTGTGCTAAAAATAAACCAAGAATTTGCATGTCCAGATAACGAGTAACACAACTTTGAGTACATCGTATCTTATTGCATCCACATAGCCATTTATTAGTTTATACGTAAATATTGTTTTATTGTCAAAAGCATACCTAAAAAAAGTAGATACATAATTCTTACATACTAGGTTGTAGAAAAATTTTTATGCGGCTTGCTCGGCTTTCGTTGGAGCCAGAGCACCGTGTAATCGTGTGATAGCAGATTGGACAATGTGCTGGAAACTTTCGTCTTCACATTCAACAGCCTGCGATAAGAAAGTACAAGAAATGATAAATACGACGGACTTGTAATGTTGTAATCAGATAACATATAAGCATGTTTCTTCAATATTAATACTACACTACGTTTTTAACACATGAAAGAATGTAATCATTAATCATATATGTGCGTACCAAAGTTTTAAAGTTGATGTTGGCAGTCTTCCCATCCACTACGACTGACATTTCATCCCCTTTAAATGCCTTAGGTATGCAGTCCCTCCCGAACATCTCTTGTAGAGTATCTACAGCACATTCCTGCAAGTACAACAGTTAGTTGTATATTATATCACATAATATATTAACGAACTATATATTGACACGATATTTATTGCAATTTAATTTACATGCTAATCGTATTTAGAAATAAAAAAACACGTGTTGATACAAGTCCAAACGTACTTTAAAATGTTCCTCATCCACATCAGGTGGCGGCGGAAAGTCATTAGGACTCACGTCAATTGCTTCGGCCTGAAGGATAGCTGTCAAGGCGGCATCCGCATACATGTCGTTAACTGGGGAAGCTACCCATTCAATGACTACAATGCGGGGTTCGTATGCAACATCTATTACTCCAAAAACTCGAATGATTCTTTTGCCATCCTTGGATTTGTTTGGAAGAATCTCAGCCTCTTTGGACAACTGAACTAGCATGTGAAACAGCAGGTCGAAAGATCCTGAGTAGGAAATACTTTGTCGCTGAGTCACTGTGCTGGTTGAGAGATCAGTATATTCTGCATAAAAATGAAATAGATTGATAAGAAGTTATATAACAAGACAAATATTTTAACACTAATAATCAGATTATACAATCTCACTAGCAAGATCCGTGGGTGCCACTATGTGATAACTGAAGTTCCGTTTGACAAGAATTCCAGAAATTATGTCCGTTTTAGATGGCTTCTCAGTGGCTAACGTTCCCATGACCTTAAAATAGAGTATACATATGCAAATTATAATAACTATAAAAATCTGTATTTAAACCACAATGTACACAAAGGAATTTCAGTATCATCATATCGTATAGTCTAGTAGCTGTTCTTATTTAAATGATTCATTTATGATTATTTTACCTTCGCCATCTTCTCACCTCGGAAGTACAACTTAACTGGCTGAGTATTCTTGGGATTGTAAATATTTATTTTTTGTGGGTCATTCTCATACTCTCGGACGAGGGCAGCTTTCAAACGACTCATTTCATTTTGTTCCCCATGCACGAGGACAATATGTGGAGGTCTTAGTGTCCTGATAAAATCTGAAGTTTGCTCATAGTCCGTGTGAGCGGAGAACGAGATGTAGTTGACAGACATTTTTAGAGGAACTTTCATGCCATTCATCAACGTCACTTCTTCTGGCTCAGACAAAATTGTCTTGGCAAGAGTTCCTTCCACACAATAACCGGGAACGATACAACCATTTTTTGAGTCTGTACACCACATCTCAAACAATTCTCGGGACAATCCACTTTGCATCATTCCTGGGGAGGCCATAACTACGCAAGGACCGACGTCATCAAAATGCTCGATACTCTTAAAATTTAAAATGATTCAAGTAATTAAAGCTAGATGAAACCTGTATTTGTAATATACGGATAACAATATCTTCTGTAGTATAAATGATGTGTAGATACCTTTAAGTTCGAAATATGCTTAAATACAAATGGATTAGAAATGGCAATTTGTCTTCGAATCTTTTCATTCATTGCATTAATATAGGTCTGGTAAACGGACATACACTTTTTAGCAAGTGACGACGCGTAGTAAATAGGAACATCTTGAAGTTCAGGGTGCAGACTCCAATATTCATCTACAGGAACAAATAATTTGCATGCGTTAACAACAAGATTAAGTTGAAAATTCAACATTCAACACTTGGAAAAGTATTGAAATAATTATATGTACCTAAAATAAGTAAAAGCTCTTGAGCTCTTCCAAGAGCAAAAACGGGAATGATGCAGCGACCTCCACGCGATACTATTTCATGAATAATTCCAGTGAATCTTGCTTCACGATCTTCCCGCTTTTCGTGAATATGTGTTCCGTACGTGGATTCCTAGAAAACAAATCAAGTCTTTATAAATATTATCACAAATAGTATTTTGAGAATATTCCCAGACGTAGAAACAACATTATTGTCTGAGTATGAAATAAAGAAATAACGCCGTTTCAAGTCTGTCACATACCACAATCAATACATCAGGTCTCATGGTCGGAATCTCAGCAGCCATCAAGTGTCTGTCTTCCTGGCGTGAAAAATCTCCTGTATACAAAACCTTGACACCAGCAATTTCGATCATGAACATCGCAGCACCCAATACATGACCGGCATGGTAAGCCCAAAATTTAATCCCCTTGACTTCCTTCTCTTCATGAAAGTTGATCGTATCAACCTTGTCCATGGAGGCCTCCAGTTCCGCTTCAGTGTATAACATGTGATCGGTGGAAATGTTACTGTGTGATTACAATTGAGCAATATTAAATTAATTTTAAAATCACATTTTAAAGCTTCCAACAAACTATCCAAAGGCAAAAGAACCATGAGCAATCTCGCTGCAACTTACCTAACTTTAATGTAATCCGAGATCAACCACCGATAAATAGCCTTAGTAGCATGTGTCATGTAGCATTTGCCTTTAAAGGCCGTTTTGAACAAGAACCAAGGGAGACCTCCGGAATGATCCAAATGAAAACTATAAAGCAAATAGCAACAAACATTGTACCAAATCAGTATGTAATGCTCAAAATCCTTTCCGACAGTACCACAACACAGATAAAAGATTATTATTTTGTAGATCAATCCAATCTTTTTACTTACTGTGACACCAGTAGCAAGTCAATCTCGCTCGTATCAATAACATCCACAAAGGGGAGCGCTTCCAAACCCGTGTGTCCCGGGTGAATTCCTATGTCCAGCTATACATATCACATCAGTATTAGTTAGTACCCAATTATATATTATACCTCAATATCTCTCATAGTAATAAATTATAGTAACAAAATGTAAACGAAATATAATATTTTATTAGTTAATATAATAAATTATTATTCAATTAAATTAATTCCCATATACCATTATTTTCTTCCCCTTAAACTCCAGGATAATGCATGACCGACCGACCTCCTGACCAGCACCCCTGCAAAACAATCCATTCATTAAAAATTGTGTAACATCATCTAAATTTATTACATACATTTTTGTTTGGATTTGAAGATTGTAACACATTAATCTATTCCACAGCTGACATCAAAACAAAATTAAACTCACAATGGTGTAATAACAAGTTGGTCACTTTCTTCCCCGACTACCACCAAACCTTCTTCAACTCTCTTTTTCGAAGCCATTGTCAATAAGTTGTCAAGTTTGGTATAAAACTTTTTCACTGGTGACACAAGAGTCAACAGTCAACTCTGAAGTTTCGAATTTCGAATGTGAGGTTAACTTAAGTATTTAAAATTCGACGTTGCCGAATGCCGACACGGTCTAATGTCCGTACAGTAATAATAAAAAATATGCAAGCAATACAGATGAAATACAATATATTACGTAACTTTGCTAGCCATTCATGTAGAATGCATTTATATTTTTGTTTACTTTTATTTATTTAATCCGATTATTTTGTGTAATTCCGATTTTCCCGACATTACGATTACGGTTTACGGTACGGTACGACGTATGAAATCGATCTTCTTTGTATTTCCCGCAAAGCTGGAACTACAAGTTAACCGACTGGGCGACTCTTTCGCTACTACGTGGCCGACATTTTAATGCGATTTGACATCAAGTTAGACGACATTCGACATTATGAACTGAGAGTTGGCCGATCTAATGATCATACCATTTATTTATATTGCCGACAATAGCGTCCGACAGGTAATAAAGTAAGCCACAAACAACATTTTAATTTACAATTATTTTAATTGTGAACTTTCGCTGAAGTGTTTATTTTGGATGATAATACTAAAATTTGCTTATCATGATAATGTATTGATGTCTAAGTTTCAAGATTTGTTCGTATGCCTGCTCGGATGCTCAACGCATTATGCAAATCTTCAAATGGTGATCCCATAACGTAATACCCTGACTTCCCGATCTTGACACAGAAGGTATCATCATCTTCGAAAAGCGCGACCGGTCGGGACGGGTGGCCATTAGTAATGCCTTCCTCAGGAAACTCGCCATTGAAGCTCCCCGCGATCAGGAACCAGCGGAGCTGTTTCCTTGCAATAACTTCCGTTAATGTCTCCATTCGCACACCCATTTCCCCAGTATGGCCGACAAACTTTGCAACAAAATGCATCAACGCCGGCATGTTTAACATGAAATGATGCAAATCCGAACTGCGCAAGGGCACACGAGCAATGTCAATGTGCCTGATAATGGGTCCCGGCAGTAGCTCCACATTAATAATTCCTGGAGACGTGTAGAGCAGCATGAAGTTATCATATCGACCTTTAATACTAAAGTGACTCAGCCGATTACACCCGCTAAACATATAGCAATCCAAGGGAGTGGATTGACCTTCTTGACCTCTGGTGTCAATACAGGCAAAAAGTATACGAAGGGATGGTGCAATATTTTCAATGAGCCTTCTGCTGAAAATCTGGTGTTCGCTTAGAACAACAAAGTATTCTAAATGGGATTGCTGGGATAAAAGATGCTTCCAATAATTGTTGAATTGCATTTGTTCCACGTTGATGTGAAGGATCAAAGCTTGAAGTTGAAGTAATTGACTGGCTTCGTGGGCTAATTGATCTAATTCTGGGTCTTGAAGTTCCCCGGTCGTGACTTCATCGACATAATCATAGTCTTCGGATAACATCCGGAAATAAACTAATTCTAAAAACTTCAATTTGGATGAATTTTTGTGAAGGAATTTAAAGATGGTTCGAGTTATTTCCAACTCTCGGGCAAGTTCAAAAGGGAGGTAAGCTTGGATCGAAATTAAATGAGGACAGGAATTTGTGAATAGAGCTAGTGCATTTGTAAGGATTTTATCATCGTCGATATTATGGAATATGTAGGCAAAATCTGCAGTGATTTCAAGATGTTCAAGGGATTCCAGATCTAAGTTTGTCAGGGATGACTGCCCATCCAGTAAACTTAGCGAGGAGTGATTAAGCTGCAATTTACGGAGATGGAAAGTCGTAGTGGGATTTAATAAAGCTTGAAAATAATTATTTCTGATGATCCCACTGAACCGTATCAATGCCAGAAGGTGTGGGTGCTTGAAAGTTGGAATTGACTCGGTGAATATGATTCCCCTGTAGATAAAAAATATTGTGATCATGTAAAATTATTGGTTATTAACTTCGCAAAATAATTACAACTGTTTTATAACTTGCCTGAACTTACTTTACCTTTCCCCAAATCCCCTGTAGTACACCAAAGAAACCTGTGGATCTCGGGGATAAATCCAGAACTTCCCCGACATGACATACTGACACTCCAATTGTTTGGATTAGACTGAAAGGAATATGATCCGCTCCGGCGGCGGCTTCCCATCCCACCCAGGGTGGCTCACCGATGAAAACTTCCAGGCCAATGGTGTCCTCAGCAATCGCTCTGAACCTCTTGGAAACAAGGGATAAATTCCTACGTTCATGTTTCCGCTTTTGGAGTGGAATCGACTGAAAAACTTGCTTGAGGATCTCATCTGGCAAATCATCTATTGTGGTGGTCATTTTATTAGGAACGAATCCATTTCCGTCTTCTATTATTGTAACAAGTTGGATGTAAATCCTTACATTCTATTTCACCATATACTTAATAATTACAATAAAGTTTACACATAATCAGCATCAGATGAGTAAGATTATAGGATCTTATTTATTAAAAATATGGACAATATGCAATGCAAATAATGTAAGATTGAATTTAGAATAATTCTAATAAAATTATTTTACATCTTGAAACTCGACGCACGTAGCATGGTAGCATGATTAAAAGAATGAATCATTCGAAATTCGAATAAGATACGAGAACAGATTTAAAATAATCATGCTATAAAAACAATTTAAAGCAATATAAAAAATTAACTTCCAATTTTTCATGTTAAAAATGAAACAATAATAAACGAATGTAATCAACAAAATGAGATTAGGACTTGATGGCAACAAGTGAAATCATAACTTAATCGAGTGATTAATCATTATTGTACAATTTTACTGAAGCTTGAATAACACATTAATAAAAACATACAATGCAATCGTATAGAGACAGAAATCTTAACTTTATTAAAGGAACAAGAAAGGAATCAGAATGTAAATCATAACTAATTATTTCCAAAGTAGGGTAATACAAAAATGCGGTTATTAAATAACCCGAATCCTTGTTCGTATTTGTCTTTAGAATGGTGGTCGTCCGCCTGGTGGAGGAACTGAAAAATCACAATAAATCCAACATTAATATGATTCGCCATAATTATGTTTCCTTAAAATACTAATTCTAATAGTCTCCTTTTGCATAAAAGTAATGACACCACTACCATCCAACAATAATTACGTACCTCCGCGCATTAATCCAGGTGGAGGAAGAGCTCCTCTTGGCGGTGGCATACCGCGACCCATCATTCCTGGTGGCATTCCGGGTGGTGGAATCATTCCAGGAGGACCACCTGGCATTCCTGGTGGCGGTCCCATGCCCGGCCTTGGTGGACCCATTCCCATCGGTGGCATAGGAGGTCGAAGCTGAGGTGGAGCTGCAACTGCTGGAGCTGCTCCACGGCCCGGAGCCATCATCTGAGGCGAAGGTCCACCCACACCTCTTACTGGCCCTTGAAGTCCAGCCGGAACGGATCCCCCTGGAGACGGAGCTACACCTCTACCAGCCGCACGACCTAATCCCGGTCCGGGAATAGCTCCTGGAATTGGGACTCTTGGAAGTCCCTCATCTGGAGGTGGTGGTCCTTCTACTGTAATCGAAACTATTCCTTCGCCACGGAGGAGGACAAACCCTAAAGTCCGTTTTTCTTCTTTCTCCGCCTGGCCTTTCCCTTTGGATCTGATCTTCCGAAATTCTTCACAATCTCCCAGGATCAAGTTCATATGCCTATCGAAAGCTGTAATTTAATCAACAGTAATAATTATTATTCAAATCCATGGAATAAAATCCTAGTAAAAAATTAAATAATTGCAAAAATTAAAACCTAATATTTTAGGCTCTTAAATAACAAAACTCACGGTTCGCTAATAACAAAAGCCGAAAAATTCAAGTCAATTACCCTTGAAGGTTCCAATGAAAGTCCGGGAATCTTGTAGATTCACCCGGATGCGGTAATTGATGTGTTGCAACATCTTGTTATTCTTGGAAATCGTCTAAAATAAAATAGATAATTAAGTTAACAAATTAATTAATACATTATAATTAATCGCATTATTAACATATCTAAGCATTGTATTTTCTATTCTGGAAATCCACACCGCCGGCTCAAAACTTTTATTATAAACAATTTAAACAATCCAAAAACTTACCATTTTGGCGGATTTTCGTCAAACTTCCTTCGGAAAAGAAACAATTGTAATATTTTTATTAATTATTTAACCTTAATTACTCTCTTTCTCCCTAGATTTTAATTGTAAAATTAATTTAACGACGGACACAATAACACTCAACATTCAACACGTCTGCAGTCGCCGTCGCCGATAAAAACGCACAGCTTCCTTTTTTAAATTTCCCGCTACGTCCAAGGGGCTTAAATTGTTTCTTAATGCAAAAACATTGGAGCATAGTTTAGGTCTTCGCTACATAAAATATTGTTAGAATTATTATTCCTGGAGAAAAATTCTTTGAGATTGAATGACACGATCGTGCTGCCGTTCTCGCCGCTGCCGCCTGCCGCATATACATAAATTGCCCGGTGACCTTGTCCATCAAGTTCTTGTTGACTGAGGAGAATAAAACCAGATTTAAACTTGTTGCGTTGAAGTTCAAGGTTCTTCCTCTTAGGTTTTTAAAGGTAGTGAACAATTATTTTTATTTTATTTATTAGTCAGAAATATGTAATATTGAATAATATGCTTGAGAATAATTCAACTAAATATTATTTAATTAATTTGATTAATATTGTCAAAGGTCATAAAAGGAGGGTTAAGGACTAATAGGGATTTTTCCATATTTCTGGGGTTCGTATATAAAAATCCGGAAATCTTTTAAGAACTCAATGGCGCCCATCGTTTTGGCATATTGGGATATCCGTGGGGTAAGTTTTTTATGACAATATTAATTACAATAATAAAACAATGTTAAATAATATTCTAAATTATTATTTTTGATTGATTTATTGATTATATGATTTATTTAATTTTTGTTGTTATTGTCAGTTGGCTCAGCCCATTCGCCTGTTGCTGGAACACGTCAACGCTGACTGGGAGGACAAACAATATGTGACCGGACCGGCTCCGAATTATGACAAGACCGGTTGGTTCAGTGACAAGCCGACGCTGGGATTGCCTTTTCCAAATGTCAGTGTGAAACTCCAGTACCTATCATCTTTATCTCAATATATCAAAACGGATTTCGAAATTAAAAAGATTTTTTTGTATTTTAGCTCGTAGTATTTTTCTATTTCCTATTTTCTGTATTATTTTCAATAACGATGAATTTACTATCTCATTGACCATCGTAGCTTCCGTACTTACTGGATGGAGATGTGAAATTAGTCCAGAGTGGCGCAATCATGCGATACTTGGCGAGGAAACATAACCTTTTGGGTAAAACTCCGGAAGAGCAAACTCGGGTGGATTTGGTTGAAGCCCAAATCAGTGACTTCCGGAGCACCTTTACGGGATTGTGCTATAATCCGAGATTTGTAAGTGTTGGGGATGGGGAGTGAAAAGAAAAGTATTTATTTAGTTTAAGATAAATAATGCTTTTAAAAATGAAATTATGGATCCTCGTATAAGTTTTTTTATACGCATGTAGGATGAACTGAAATCAGGATATCTACAAGCACTTCCGGAGAAACTCCAGCAGTTTTCAGATTACCTTGGCGATCGGAAATTCTTTGCTGGCGACTCTGTAAGATTTTTAATATTGAACTGTCACTTCAGCGTCACCACAATTCACTTTAAATGATTTTGTATTTTACAGGTCACCTTCGTGGACTTCATCGTGTACGAGATGCTGGACCAGCATAAGCTCTTGGACCCAACGTGCCTGGACAACTTCAAAAATCTTCAAAATTTTGTTAGTAATGTTGAGAGTTTGGATCGCATTGCGGCATATTTGAAGTCCGACAGAGCTATTAAAGACAGATTGAACAACCGAATGGCTAGATTTGGATCTGGCGTCTAAAAGGGTGAATGACATTGCTTTGCTTTCTTCCTCTGTGACAGACCAAGTTTAGCATTGCAAACGAGCTGAAGTTATAGTTTATAAAACGATTGCTTTACTCTAAGACTGTTATCTTACGTTTTCCTTCCTAAAGAATCTCAATTGAAATTCGATGTTAATACTGTTATATCAGTCATCAGTCATGAAATTATACCAAATAATACAGTTATAAAAATGTTTAAGAGCTTATCTTGTAATTCCATCTTTAAATCAATACATACACAATTGTTCAGGGAAGTAATAACGATTTTTCAGAAAAGCTTTAATTTATTTTATTAACTTAATATTTCGAAAACCACTAGTTGATTGTATTGGATATTGCGTTTCTTGTGCAGTGCATATACCGCCATTTTGCGGTATGTGTTTGGCTGGCCAAATCAATCATGTTCATACTTTTACTAATTAATTAGACTCGTTGTAACAGCAAAGCAATTCCTTGACCTCCCCCGATACATGCGGCACCGATGGCCAAGTTGGCTTGACGGCGTCTATTAGGAAAGATAGAAGGAATAATAATTTTACGAATTGGGGATTTTTCCAAATGTACTAAATCAACGAGCTTACCTACCTAAGTTCATGAGTGAGATGAGCAGTGATTCTGGATCCGGAAGCGGCTAATGGGTGACCAAGGGCAATTGCACCACCATTTACGTTGAACTTGTCGTTTTCAATTCCAAGTTCCTTTTGAACGGATAAGACCTGAGCAGCAAAGGCTTCGTTTACCTGAAAGAAATTGTTTACAGTATTACGTAATTAATTTTGCAACGATAGTAATGTTCATGCTTTGTCTGAAATGCCCTTACATCAACCAAGTCAATTTGATTTAAAGATTTCCCTGACACAGCAAGAACTTTCTGAATGGCAGGGACTGGTCCAATACCCATTATATGAGGATCACATCCAACAACACCATAAGCAACCAGCCGAGCCAAAGGAGTTAGCTTGTGCTCTTTAACCGCAGCCTCACTAGCAAGAATTATTGCTCCAGCTCCATCGCAAATTCCCTGAATTTAAATCATCGTTATTTAATTAGTTGAACTATTTTTCAGTACGATCGACAAACCACTTTATTTAGAAACAAAATTCATTTGCAAAAAAGTCATTTACCGATGATCCTCCAGCAGTGACAACACCATCCTTCTTGAAAACAGGAGCAAGCATAGCTAATCCTTCAATTGTTGTATTTGGCCTTGGATGCTCATCAGTATCCATAACGGCGTTTTGTCGCTTAACCTTTATGTTAACAGGCGCAATCTCTTCCTTGAATCGACCGTTCTTATGTGCTTAAAGCAATCAAATTACATACAAATATTCACAATTTTTGTATTCAAAGACGATTATTTTCATCTACAAATAGCATAATGGTAGCAAATTTGGTTAATAAATTAGGTGTACTTAAATAATAACACGAAAACGAGAACACATTGGCATTTGAGCTCCCAAAAAATTAAATTACCATCAGCCCATCTCTGTTGTGCCTGCAATGCATACTTATCTACTTCCTCCCTAGTTAGCTTGTATTTGACAGCAAGATTTTCGGCAGTTACACCCATCGGCGTCTTAATATGCTGATCTGTCAATGCACTCCAAAGAGAGTCTTCTAGCTAAATAAATCCCAGAAAATTTTTGCGCCGGAGCTTTGGTTCATACAACCATTAATTATTATTATAACCATTAATCTTATCTAGCAAAGTACGTTGTAAGGTGTTCCAAGTTTGGTTCCAAATCGAACATTCCGAACGCAGAATGGTGACAGACTCATATTGTCACTTCCTCCGGTCAATACAATTTTGGAATCTCCCATTAAAATGTCCTGCAACAAAGCATTCATTATTTTAATACACAACGTTGCCACAATCTCCTTCAATAGCTGCGTAATTCGAGTAATTATTATCAATAAACGACTAAACAATGTAGAACATAAAAAAATAAATTCAAGTACATGAGCTCCATTAACAACAGACTGGAAGCCCGAGCCGCAAAGGCGATTGACAGTTAGACAGGGAACACGTAGTTGAACACCGATTCGGAGAGCTGCGTGTCTGGAAATGTAGGTCCCGTCCGTAGAACTTGACTGTTGAAACCAAATTCCAGTGTAAATATAATAGTAAATCCATCTTCATCCATTCAATTTCAATAAGTTGCATATTACCAATTACCACATACGTTTAGTTTCAAATGAATTTTTCAATTACTGATAATAATAATAAATAATAAAAATAATTAATATTCGCAAATTCAAAAAGAATGTTTTTCCAGTCGCAATAATCCACTTACACTAATGACATTTCCAACGACAACAGAGTCAATTAAGCTGGGATCGACTTTTCCAGCCGTGAGAGCTGCTTTAAATGCAACTTCTTGGAGATCAACTGCCGTCCTATTTGCCAATTTCCCCCCGAAGGTTCCAAATGGAGTTCGTTTTGCGGCGACGATGAAGATTCCTGCAAATAGTATGTAAATCAACAGATATCTTACAAATAAAATTAATAGGTATATCAACATAATTTTTTTTATTTATTATTTATTTTGTTAAAACAATTTGTAAATTTACAACTTTACCTTTAGTTAGTGACGCCATTTTAATTCCGATAATGCGGCTCTGCAATGTAGTACTATAAATTATAATATTTATTTACCGTATGTAAGTAATAAAATTTCAACAGCATCCATCTTCGTCAATATCCATAATTTCTTCGGGGCGTCTTGATCTTAATCTTGAGGTCGTGGTCGTGGGTCTAGTCTAGGTGTATCTATAGCTCTAAGTAGTGATAAGTGATAAGTTTGGCCAATCAGGCCAATCTTATTCGATATTTTTAAAAAATTCGCTGCGTTTACTCCTTTTTTAAAAAGTTCCATTTCGTCTTTAAAGTTTTTTAAAAAAGGTTCTTTAATGGACGCACACTTGTTGCCTGTTGCCCTTTAAATATTTGTTGTACTTATTAAAATCCTGTCATCAAATACAATTTCCGTGAATGGGGCACCAAGACACTTCTACAAAACTAAAACGCTTGGAATTTGGATCTCCATTTCTATTAAATCTACTATAGTACGTAGTGTGTAGTACTTAAGTAAATCAATTTTCAAAATTATTGAAAAGCTGTCCAACTCGCCCGATTGGAAAATTTAGGTGTTTTGATTTTTGGGGCATTTTTAGAAGGGCGTGGAGATAAACGACGAAATTTTTATCTTGGTAGTAATACAAAATGGTAATACGGGACAAAAAAGATAATTAACTTCTGTTACATATTGTAGGTACGAACCAAATATTATTAGCAACGACAAAATTGCTAAAATGTGCCAATTTTTTGATAAGAAGAGATACCCTTTTGTCAAAATATACACGTGCCTGTTCCTCCAAGAATCCTCCACAAAACTTATATTGCCTTAAAAGAGGCTCTGATATTCCAGCAGTTTTCAGATTAGCTTGAAGATTTGCAAATGGCTTTCTTTCTTTCTGGAAGGTTGAGCTAAGCTTACAAACAAGCTAAAGTTATATAGTTCATAAAAAACAATTTTGAGCTAAAATTATTGTTGTATTCCGTTGTTATTCCTGAAGAATCTCAATTAGATGTCACTACTGTTTTACCAGTTATGAAATTGTGACAAATAAATAATACAGTTATTGAAAATGTTCAAGAGATTGTCTTGTATTTCCATCATTAAATCAATACATTACAACACAATATACAGAGATGTTATAATTGTTTTTCAGAAAAAATGTATTGTGGTTTGTTAACATCATATTTCGGAAAATTATTATTAAGGATTATATTGGATTTTGCGTTTCTTTTGCATACACCGCCAGTTCGAGGCATATTGTGTTTGCTAGGCAATGACAATGATGCTCACAATGTTACTAATTCATTAGACTCGTTCCAACAGCAATGCAATTCCTTGACCTCCACCGATACATGCGGCGCCGACGGCCAAGTTGGCTTGACGGCGTCTATAAGGAAAGATGGAAAGAATATTATGTAATTTTACAAACTGGAGATTTTTCCAAATGTATTAAAATCAACGATTTTACGTACCTAAGTTCATGAGTAAGGTGAGCAGTGATTCTGGATCCGGAAGCGGCTAATGGATGACCTAGGGCAATTGCACCACCATTTACGTTGAACTTGTCGTTTTCAATTCCAAGTTCCTTTTGAACGGATAAGGCCTGAGCAGCAAAGGCTTCATTTACCTGGCAAAAAATAGTTTAAAATAATATGGCTTCATTCATTTTGCAATGAAAGTAGTGTTCTTGTTTTTCCTGAAATGAACTTACATCAACCAAGTCAATTTGATTTAAAGATTTTCCTGACACAGCAAGAACTTTCTGAATGGCAGGGACTGGTCCAATACCCATTATATGAGGATCACATCCAGCAACACCATAAGCAACCAGGCGAGCCAAAGGAGTTAGCTTGTGCTCTTTAACCGCAGCCTCACTAGCAAGAATTATTGCTCCAGCTCCATCGCAAATTCCCTGTGTGAAAATTATTATAATTGAATTATCTCAATTCATTTTCAGTACAAACGCCTAAACCATCATTAATCATTATTCGCAATATAATTCATTTGCAAAATCACTTACCGATGATCCTCCAGCAGTGACAACACCATCCTTCTTGAAAACAGGAGCAAGCTTAGCTAATCCTTCAATTGTTGTACTTGGTTTTGGATGCTCATCAGTATCCATAACGACGTCTTGTCGCTTAACCTTTATATTAATTGGGGCAATCTCTTCCTTGAATCGACCGTTCTTATGTGCTTAAAGTAATCAAATGACATATCATTGTTTAGTTTGCATACACGAGTATTTTAAGCCACAGTATATTAATTGAACATCATGAAGGTAACAGATTTAGTTCATAATACAGAATAAGAATAACTAAAATGATTAACAATCTAAAAAATCGTTGGCACTTGAACTTCAAAAAATTAAATTATTAAATTACCATCAGCCCATCTCTGTTGTGACTGCAATGCAAACTGATCTACTTCCTCTCGAGTTAGATTGTACTTGACAGCAAGATTTTCGGCAGTTACACCCATGGGCGTCTTAATGTGCTGATCTGTCAATGCACTCCAAAGAGAATCTTCGAGCTATGTAAAGTTAAATTCCAGGAAAAACAAATTCCATATTTTATTTTGTGACCTTGATTCATACAATAATTATTTTTAATACTATTACGTTTATCTAACTTACATTGTAATTTGCTCCTAGTTTGGTTCCAAATCGAACATTACGAACGCAGAATGGCGACAGACTCATATTGTCACTTCCTCCAGTCAATACAATTCTGGAATCTCCCATTAGTATATCCTGCATCAAAGTATCATTTTAATACCCGATTGCAACAATTTACTTAGACTACAGCTGCATAATACGAGTAATTATTCTAAATAAACAACTAAATAATCCAAGAGAACATTAAATCAAATTAAGTTCTTCGTACATGAGCTCCATTAACAACAGACTGAAAGCCCGAGCCGCAAAGGCGATTGACAGTTAGACAGGGAACATGTAGTTGAACACCGCTTCGGAGAGCTGCGTGTCTGGAAATGTAGGGACCGTCGGTTGAAGTTGCCTACAAAAACCAAATTCCAATTTAATAAATTTTCTTAAATTAAATTTGCATTGGAATATTACTACTTATACGTTAAGTTTCATTATAACTGATAACAATATACATAATAATTATTAATTATTAACATCCGCAAATTCAAACAGGCTGTTTTTCCAGCAGCAATAATCAACTTACACTAATAACATTTCCAACGACAACAGAGTCAATTAGACTAGGATCGATTTTTCCAGCCGTGAGAGCTGCTTTAAATGCAACTTCTTGGAGATCAACTGCCGTCCTATCTGCCAATTTCCCCCCGAAGGTTCCAAATGGAGTTCGTTTTGCGGCGACGATGAAGATTCCTGCAAATATTATGTAAATCAACAGATATCTTAAAAATAAAATTATAATACAAATAAATTAAAAATTGAAAAGGACATAAACCCTCAATTTACCAACAAACAGAAATACAGAAATTATTTGCAATAACAATTTAATTAAATACAACTTTACCTTTGGTTAGAGATGCCATTTTAATTCCGGTTAATGCGGCTCTGCAATGTAATATTATAAACAAATTAAATACATAATTACTATATGCAATAATTTAATTTCGATTTCAAAAGCATCCAGGAGAACTTATAATACGTTCATACGTTGAATATTAATATATTTAAATGTTTTAAATAAAGCATGTAGCATTACTTACGTAAATCCCAATTTGACAGAAGATAGCGAAGTCAATTATATAAGTATAACATACATTTAATTTCCCGTAGTTTGAAGTACCGGTGGGGCAGAGGCAGTCAAAATCCAATGAAAGAAACAAAATAAATAATTAATTAAGTATTGTGCGAATAATACTAATGTTTACATAAATAAATAATAAATAAATTGTAAGTATAATAATTATATTATAGGTATATAAATATTTAATGGAATTAAAATGTAAGTACAAATTACCGTATTGTAAATTCAACTTGATGTTACTCCAGTGGAAATGCAAGACTAACTAAAGATAGTTTAGTATATAGGGAGAATAATATGCTTCACAGTCACACATAAATAAAGTTGTCATAAGTTCGGAACCAACTTGAACTTGGGACTCTTGGAAAGTTCGAAGTCCAACCAAAACCAAACTGCTCGAGGTATCGTACGAGCGACGCAGGGGCCATTCAAGTAGATTGTTCAGCCAGTTTACATAGGTTTTTTATAACTTCGCACGGTTAAATGCTTTAATATTTAGTAAATATGCAATTAGATACAAAATAAATTATTCTAGTCATTTTAATTTGCATTTATTTTGTATTTGTTTTTGTATTAATTTTTGTATTAATTTTTGTATTTATTTTTGTATTGTTTTTATAATTATTTTGTATTTATTTTTGTATTGTTTTTATAATTATTTTGTATTTATTGTTGTATTGTTTTTATAATTATTTTGTATTTATTGTTGTATTTATTTTGGTATTTCTTTTCTATTTATTTTGGTATTTCTTTTCTATTTATTGTTGTATTTATTTTGGTATTTCTTTTGTATATATTTTTAACTCATTTTGTATTATTTTCCCTTTTGATGAATGCGATACATGTTTAGTTTCGACGGATATTTAAAATTTATGTCATATAAGACTGTTAAACACACGTAGAACGTTCGCTCTTCTCTTTTTTAGATTATGCAAGTAGTATTTCAATGCTATTATAATATGATTTATTAATAATTAATTGCACACTATTTTATATTCACAATGCACAAAATCATTTTTGGCAATACTCGTAATACTTTCACCTCATCATTAACTATTTAATTATTTATTGTTCCATATTCCTGAACTACATTGAATGCAAGTTGTAGTAATAAGTTCAACTTGTCTTTGTTAAGTTACTTGCCCCTGCAATCCTCCATTTACGAGTACTGTACTACAGTATATTAACTGGATTGTTGTATAACTACAATTCAATGTAATCTTTACTTTAGTGTTTTGAATTAATTGTATTTAAATATCTTTATGTTAACTCTACCACAATTACCACATTCACTATTGTAATTTTAGATTCCAAGTCACTTACATAACATACATACTACATGCGCATACAGGAAGTTGTAGGGTATAGAATAATAACAGAACAGATGAGATTGAATTTAGGAATCCAAACATTAAGATGTTGGTCCGTATAAGTAAACTCGTCAGATTTTCCAAAATCAAACAGAATATATTTAGATTGTATAGAGAATACATTCTCCAAAATAGCTCCTCCATATTATTAGTGTAATACTATTTTGTTGATTGTGGTATGTGTACCTACATATTATACATATAGTCATATCGTCACAAGTTGGATTTGGATTTTAGGTGTACATTTTTGTTCTTCAAGGAATATTTGAAACATGGTAGAATTCCTTTTGATGTCTAAAAAAATAGCACCTTGGCAGTGCTGACTCTATTTAGGTTGACCAGCAGAATCAGAAAAATTACAATCCATTTGGAAGTACAAACGTTGATGTTGTTGGCCAGAAATTTTAAAACCCTTTTTTAGGAATTTCAATGTAATAATAAACAGTTGTTACAGATAGAGAAACAAGAAACATAGTATGGACATACAATACAAGCCAGGAAATTAACATTTGTGTTTATAACAAGAAGGGAGTAAGGTAAACCTATATTTAACCTACGACTTGATCGTCTTATTTAGACAATCGTTAAAGTTTGCAGCTATTACATTATATCAATATCATGTATATCATAGCAATTATAAAACAAAAATAAGTATTACTTAATGATAATATAATTTGAAACTAATAACAATGAGAATTTACATTCGATAAAAATTTTAAATAAAAGTGATAACTCAAATAGTAAATATTGTCACTCTCTTCTGTACTATTAAATATGCTAATATCAATTATCGTGTCTCAGCTTTATGCTTGGGCGGACGAAACGTTCTCATTTTCTTGGGAGGTTTTGGGGCTTTCAAAATTCCACCGGTAGAACCTGCTCCACTGGATACAGCTGAGGCTGCTGCTCCTGCTGTTGCTGTTGCTGTAGCTGGCTTTGAACCTGAACCGGACTGGAAAGTTTTCCAGCTTGCTACACGACCTTCTCTAGATTCCTACGATTAAAATTGAAATAAATTAATTTCAATACTAAAGTCGGAAATAAATGTAAAAACATTACCCTAAATATAAATCCAATAAGTATATTTATTACGTAATAAATTGCATAGAAAAATACGTTTGCACTTACCTCAAAATTCTTCGTCCATTCTCTTTCCAGCTTTACTTTTTCTTCCGTATCCAGTTCTTCTTCTCGTTTCCGCTTTCGCTCTTCCATATCTCTTGTCTCCTGATTTCGACGTTTCCGCTCAATATCAGCAAAGAGTTTCATCGTCATGACATACACAGCATGTTTGAATTTTTCTGGATCATCCTCCTCTATGGCGCTGGACTTGCCTTCCTTTTTCAATTTTTTTCGCTTCTCATTTGCCTGAAGCAAAAATAAATTAGATTAAAATTATAGATCATTTCATCAATATATAACATAAAATTTCCAGAATAACTTTGTCAATTATGGATAAAAAAAATTACATTAATTTCTGTCCGAGCCTTAGCCTCTTCCACAACTTCCAAACATTTAGCACGACTTTCCTCATTTTCTAGTGTTTTCCAAGCACGATTGATAACTGCAATTAATTATAAAAAACATTAATAAAAATGAAACAATAGAACATTTAGTAATCCTACTAGACATTTAGTAAGTTCATTGAAAGGTAAACAATTTTAAAATGATTGCATAACGTACAGATATTTTATAGCTATTTTATGGCTTCGTTGATTTGATTACCTTCGAAAGCAGATTGAGCTCTGTCTTTATCATCTTGGTTCTTATCAGGATGCACTAAAATCGACAGACGTTTGTACTTGGTTCGAAGTTGATCAATTGGAGTTTCAGGTTCAACCTGGAGAACTTCAAAAGGATTCAAATTAAAGTAAGATGACCCCGGGCGGAGAAGACGTTCAATTTGTTGTTTTGGGGTTAGGACAGAATCCCGCTTCTCAATTTCCTTCACCTGTGAACCAAATTTAAAATCAAATATAAGAATATACAAAATTTACAAATGCTATGGAATTTTAACATGTTTCATTTCTTACCTCCGCGTAAAACTCATTAAAAAGCCCGTCTTTATCATGCGACATGATGGCAAGTTTAACAAACGTGACGATTCTTTGGGGGAGCAGCAATTTGCGTTGTAAATTAACGAAACAAGAGTAATTAAAAGTCCATTAATCTTATCCTTTCTTTAAACTTCGAAATCTTAGAATTATTAAAATGTAGTTTAAATACTCTCTTTACAGCAAAAACTAGACGAGAAAAGAATTTTAAATTGAATCCACAGGAACTCCAGAGTTTTAATAATGGCCAAATTAGTTAATTAAATTTAAATGATAAAATTGATTTAGGCTGCTGGGTCACCCACGTCAATTTTAAGTTGTTTTTTGTAACTAGCTGGCTGATAAAAATATTATCCAGCAGTTTATTATTCTCATTTAATTTCCTAATAGCTATTACAGCAAAATTGCCAAAATTACCAAACAAAAACTCTCGGAGTAAGCTTAAATTAAAGGTTTGCGCGCGCAAATATCATCCACTTTTTTCTCCATGACCGTTTCTGTAACAAGCCATTGATGACATCGAAATCCTAATGCACGATTTTCCGGATTTTCTGTTTTCCGGTTTGCTGCATTATATGTATGTTGTGTTTATTTTGTATTAATTTTTGTATTTCTTTTTTGTATTAATTTTTGTATTAATTTTTTTATTAATTTTTGTATTAATTTTTGTATTAATTTTTGTATTAATTTTTGTATTAATTTTTGTATTAATTTTTGTATTAATTTTTGTATTTATCGAGATGATTGCAGCCATTGCATACAAGCTTAAGCATACATTTCAATTTAAAACTTGGAATTTATATAATTTTTGCTATAATAATTGTTTTAAACACTACGTGAAGTAAAATAACTATTTAGCGACGGAATAAAATAATTTAAGTACAAAATATAATAATTCCATGCTATTACCGCAAGACTATGATAAATCACAGTATAATTAATAATAATTATTAATTATACTGTGATTTATTGTGTGAATAATTATTATTATTTATATTGTTCACAATTGAGTTCCCAAAATCCCAAAGTTAATTTTTAATAATAAAATTCTATTGATTTGACGTATAGGAAGTTGGTATAATACAGATAGAACATAGAACATTCCATTTTTCAATTAATAAGAAACAATAGAAAATCATACGTAATAATATTATAATTTATTATTGGTTTTATTACATCTGCCGAGGCCATTTTGCAAATTATTGCAACTCGTTTTCAAAACGAATCGCATAGTTTGCAAATTAAATTAATTTCGTAAAATTCTTCCCGAAATATCCAACCTTGAATAATAATGTGTATAGAACTTTAATAGGAATAAATATGGACGATGAGACTGAGAATTGAATGGGTGTTATGTAATTTTAAGTTTTATTAATGTGGCATCAAAAATTGAATAATGCCACCAGCATTTATAATTAGCAATAAATTATTTATCATAAATAATTGCAGATTGCATCTATTACTTCCATTCACGAAAAAAATTATGTTTAAAAATTAACAATAGCAAGTGGCACTATAGGAGAAAGAAGAATCCGTAGAATATTAATGTATATAATTTCTTTAAATAGTATTCCTATCGGAATTTATATTTTTTTTATTAAAGTATTTATATTGGAATCCTAACAGCCAACAGAAATTTCAAGCCTGTTCAAATAAGGATTCATGCATTAACTTTAGAACTTCATTCCCAAATGAAGTAAATCCTGGTAAGGCATAGCGAGCAAATAATTCTAAACAATTTTTACTACTTAAATGTTTTTCATGGATGTATGGGCGTAAAATTTCAATCAACGGAGGTTTATGGGAGTGGATGCTGCTCGGAATGCTTATGATAATTTTTGGGTCCTTGGAGATACATTCGGTCCTTTCGGATGAATTTTCTTCATGGGGATGAGATGTATTATCGTAGCGACGACGGCCAAGAATTATGGACTCGTAAGGTTGCTTTTTGGTATCTTCATTGAATGGGCAGACTGGGATGCCTTCTTGCGTTACCTGGAAATAATTATGATTTTCGATTTAAATAAGTTACGATCTTCAAAATTTATGTTTAAAATTGCACAAGTATTTTTATAAAATGTTTGACATTCTTATTATGTCAAATAGAAACATTTAAATGAATAATAATTTTATTGTTGAACAATTATTATTGCTATCTTTCTATATTGCAAATTGCAACAATACCTTCAACCAGTACCAAGTCGTAATATAATTGACATTCCAAGCTGGAAAGAATTCTTGAATTATCTTTTGTTGATGAGTTGATGAATTTGTACACCAAATTGCTATTAGGGCTCCTTCAGCTGTTAAGTTCTTGATGGGAAGTTTGATTATTTCAAAATTCTCCATCATTTGGTACCTGCAAGAACACAAGAATTAATACAAAAATTAATACAAAAATTAATACAAAATTAATACAAAAATTAATACAAAAATTAATACAAAATTAATACAAAAATTAATACAAAACTTAATACAAAATATAGTAATAAACATACCTTGACTTGATCTTCACTATAACCCAATTTCCTTGCAAACTCCACTTTTGTTAGATAGTTTGAGTCAAATTGTTGGGTTTGTGATTCATTCTGAAAAACAAAAATAATATTTAAATTAGAAGAATTCATTAATTGGGGATTGATTGGGAATAATGAATTCATTTTTGAAGTTGTTTTATTAATATTTAAAAAAAGTCTTATACTTCAATAAAAGAAATTAATTTAAATCACACAATTTGAAAAAATGTTGAAGCTCCTTTAACTTTAATTTTTCAAAACTATAAAAACAAAATCCCATTTAAAGAGTCTCTCTTTAAATAATTCACTGGACGCATTTTTAGGAAAATTCCATGCAGAAATGCAAAAGTATGTCCGATTTTTTTATCCGTTGTGTTCCCCGTAAAACCTTAAATTACTTATTTTTTATAAATAACTCACCTTAACATTAACATATTCACTAAATTCTTGAGCCAAAGTATCACTAACAGTTCGACTAACATCACAATGAATGGAGGAATCCTCCGAGGCTTCACAGCAATAATCCGAATCGTAGGAGGAATCTTCCGACGAACTTGAGTCCAATCCTCCCGTATTATTATTATTATGAATATTATTTAGCGTTGATTTTATTGTAGCACCTTCCCCCGCGCTGGGAACTCGGGTAATCACCGATTGACTCTCCATTTCTATTTATTCTTCTTATTAAAATTGTATTATATTAATTCACCGTCGCTAATTCACTTTGTGTCTGTTGTAAATCCTTTTTCAGTCATTCAGTTCCACATTAGTTCGGTTTATTCCAATTCAGTCTCCACAATGTTTTTCATAAGGCAACACCCTGTAATGTAGATGAAAAATATTCTGCCGATGTCTTGACTGGTAATATTTCTGTATATAATTTCGTTTTTCGGATCCAAACTATTTCTCATCAACAGTTCCTTCCGTTTCTCTTCCAAATTATCATTGCGTTCATCTGAAATTAAATTTAATAAATAAATAAATAACGGAATCCAGCAAATAAAGATGTATTAATTATGTATTAATGCATGGATTATTAAATCTAAAAAGTGAATCTATTTTTGAGATTGATGATAGATATGCAGTGTTGTTTTTAATGTTTATTTCTGCATTATAATTCTGTATTTATTTTTGTATTTATTGTTGTATTTCTTTTTGTATTTTTTTTTGTATTTTTTGTATTTATTTTTGTATTTATTGTTGTATTTATTGTTGTATTTATTGTTGTATTTATTGTTGTATTTATTGTTGTATTTATTGTTGTATTTATTTTTGATTTATTTTTATATTAATTATTTATTTCTGTATTAATGTTGTATTTAGTAATAATTTTGCATTTATTTTTGTAGTAATTTGTATTTACTTTTGTATTTAGTAATAATTTTGCATTTATTTTTGTAGTGATTTGTATTTACTTTTGTATTTATTTTGTTTTAATTTATTTCTGTATTTATTTATTTTGTATTAACTTTTGTCCTTATTTTTGAATTGATGTTTCTATTAATGTTTCCACTATAAAATACATTATGAAAAAATTTCCACAAAAAATTAAGTAAGGTCTATGTTTAAACCCGGAACTACCTCAAGAAAAGGTGATCCTTTGAGTTTATTGCAAGTCACCGAACAAAAAAAATGTTTAAAAAACGTTAACAATCCCACAGAACAATGTGAGTCTTGAATATTGTTAGATTGCAATTTTGCAGTATATTGTGAAATTAAATCCAACGGATGAGGAGTTCCAAAACAAAATGTGCATCACCAGGAATGGAGCAACGAGAAGTACAAAAAATATATTGCAGAACTGGAACAATGTGTAATATATAAAATAAATGATAAAAATCCTCTTTTGTGTTTGACTGGAACAATTAAAAATGACAGGCAACTTGCTCCATCCGCGATGCAATATTATGAATAATAATATCGTGTGACAATATTATATTTAAACCTAACCAGTAGAAGAGCATCAAACCATCAAATCAAACATTTTCGAGATAAAAAAAAGGATCCGGTACAGAAAAGAAACAATGGGTACTAAAAGTGGAATAATTCCAAGCCGCAGTTCCGTGTAATACAATTATAACAAAGCTATTTTGACGTGAGATAATTCCCAGGCACTTCAGATTCGAGGATCTCACTTGAAAAATGGAGATTAACTAAATTAATTGAGTGCACTTTAGAGCAAAAGATTACATTAATTACATACTATACACATTAGTATTTTCGCATATATCCGAAAATTAAATAATATCACGTAACAATAAAAAATATCATTTATTTAATAGTATTACTTCTAAAAATGAATAAAATGATGATATCGACTATTTTTACCGTAATACTTTACAATGTGATTAAATTATTAGATAATTAGGAATTTGCTCACACAAAATTGCTACATATATGTAATATATTGCAAAAATAATAAATATTCTGTACTCTTGTACGACGTTTATGACTTAATACGACATCAATAAGTAGGACTGTAGGACTACATTTTTGTAGAAATTATTTTCTAAATTTAAAAGTTGCCTGGCTTGCCGTCCATACTTCCAACTACTGACGACAACGACAGACAGCGTTTCGTTGGTAAATGTGGACAGCTTTCGTGATTGACAAAATCAGAATTATTTGACATTTTCTATTTAAACTTCGTATTTTTGACTTATTAAAAGTTAATTATTGCGTTTAATCAATATGCTTATATTTTGAATTTATTATTTTATTAATTTTTGCATCATTTTGTTTACTAATTTTTGTATTAATTTTTGCATCATTTTGTTTACTAATTTTTGTATTA
>JAQGAK010001559.1:0-29932 GCA_034696945.1 Lipothrix lubbocki | reverse complement strand
AAAATTAATACAAAAATTAATACAAAAATTAATACAAAAATTAATACAAAAATTAATACAAAAATTAATACAAAAAGCAATACAAAAAGTAATACAAAAATTAATACAAAAATTAATACAAAAAGCAATACAAAAAGCAATACAAAAAGTAATACAAAAATTAATACAAAAATTAATACAAAAATCAATATAAATAAAATAAAATTCAAATAAAATCAATACAATTTAATTAAAATACAAAATAGAGAATGAAAATAAAAAAATAAATATCGCCACATACTAACACTAAAAGTAAAACCAAATGCATTTGGTCAGATTTTCCCCGTCGACACGCAAGGGTAATTGTGAGAGCATAACGCTAAAACTCCATTATTCATTGGAAAGTAAAATTAGGAAGCACAAGATGATTGTCATAAAAGATATATAAGAGTAACAAAAAAAGAATGAATGCCATCCTTCTCCTCCTTCTCCTCTCCCCCATCATCAATAATTCCAACAACTATGTAGACAACCAATCTACCGATCCTTCGTATATATTTTCATATATGTACAACCTATACTCTTTCTATATATCTATATCAGAAAAGCACTATACGAATAACGGGGAACAAGAAACAAGAAAGAAGGAGCGGATAAAGCAAAAGCAAAGGCTTCCAAATTAAACCTTCACAGTGTACTAAAACTTCAGTATAGCAGCACATTTATATATACACAGTATTGTATATATATACGTATACTTATAGCATAACTAGTATAACATATAGGACATATAGGAGGGAATTTATTTATAGTGAAGTTTTCATTGTCATCAGTAGTAAGTTAGCAGTAGGGAAAATGAAAATACCACTTTTTGTTGTATATAAAATATATAAATATATACAAGTATATATAAATAATATGTATATATAGAAATGTATATATAAATTTGCATATATTATGTATAAACAGGATTTCCATTTTCAATACTAAACTCGCCACCATTTTATACACAAACACTATATATACAGCTTTTACATCGTTAAACATTAATTTTCCGTTCCTCAGCAGTAGCAGCAGCTCGACTGATCAACGGGGCAGCTGCTGCTGCATTCAACCACCTCCGTCAATTTTCATAAATAATCAGTCAGCTATTAGTTGTTTATAGAAGCAATCATTATTGCTTCCCATAGAGCGAAGCACAAAATCAATGGGGGAATGATGAAAATAAACATAAATACAAAAAATAATACAAAAATTAATGCAACAATTGATACAAAAATTATACAAAAATTAATGCAAAAATTAATACAAAAATTAATACAAAAATTAATACAAAAATTAATACAAAAATTAATACAAAAATTAATACAAAAATTGATACACAAATTGATACAAAAATTAATACAAAAATTGATACAAAAATTGATACAAAAATTAATACAAAAATTGATACAAAAAATAATGCAAAAATTAATACAAACATTAATACAAAAATTAATACAAAAAATAATGCAAAAATTAATACAAAAATTAATACAAAAATTAATACAAAAATTAATACAAAAAATAATACAAAAATTGATACAAAATTAGTAAATACAAAACACAATTTCCCTCCATAAAGAGCCAGAAAAAGAAAAGAATCAGAGAAAAAGGGAGCGAATGAGATTCCTATAAATTATACATTACATGTACGTATGCATAATAGCATGGCAGAGCAAAGCAAAACAAAAGTAAAAGATAATAAAAAAGCCCTTGGGCTACTCCAAACTACAAAAGTCTTAAAAGTTCCTGCTGTACAATATAAAATAAACACAGGATCTATACATACAAGCCGAAATTTAATTATACGTAGTGCATATGTACATGCGCATATGTATAGTACAACGTCCATATAAGTACATTATACATATATCCGCAATACCCCAAACCATTAATTTGTTGGCAATGCGATTGAAATACAAATTATTCACAAAATTCCTCCGCACTGAAATTATACAACAACTTTTCCTCACTCACACAAACCCATACAACATATATACTTTTGTAAGTAAATATATGTTTAACAATACGGATTTCTCATATAATAGAATAGAATATATATTATTGTCAGTTCAGAGAGTGCAAAGTTTTTTTCCCCCTTTAATTTTTTCTCTTCGTGCATTTGTCATCCTTCCACACTTCATTATTATTCCCCATATGTACATGCTCTAATAAATCCCTATAATGCATTAAATACATATCCGTATATACCTAGACGTAATACATGAAATCGCTGGGAGCGCAAAAGGAAACGTAAAAACTCATAAATTCCAACAACAATAAAATAATCCTTTTGTAAAATAAATTCGATTATTCGTATAATATGCTGTATTATTCTCATGTATATATATATTGGGATTGGGAACTTTAATAACAGCGACAAAAAATTCGAGCAGCGTAAAAATTTCCTCCCTTTCCTGTTTTTAATAAACCATTAAATATGCGAAACAAACCACACCGCCACCATTTTTTTCTGCCGTGTGGAAAATTATCAAATTATTATATAAAATAATAATATAATGAAAATTAAATAAAAAGGCAAATAAAACTAACAAACTAAGTATTCACTAAATTCAATTTACAAAATAAAATTATTTGAAATAATTTAAATTTCATTACAAAATTAATACAAAAATTGGTACAAAAATAAATACAAAAATAAATACAAAATTAAATACAAAAATAAATACAAAAATAAATACAAAAATAAATACAAAATAAAAAAAGAAAACAACAGTAGTACTGAAGACATACTGAATATTTATACAAATGTCATCCTGGTACTGTACTGACCCATGCCATGAATTTTCATTCCTCCGACGACGCGTCGCTCCCCCGACGGCAATATAAAATCGGTGATTGAAATTGGTGTGGAAATTCAGTTAAAGGTGCTCTAAAGTCCTATGCCTACATATGTGTTCTATTATTTCTAATAGAATAAAGTGGTGCTTCTAAGGAAAAAAGATTTTTCCGGGACCAAAGTGTCTATACAGTAAAGGCGTATACACATAACTACATATGTATAAAGCATTACTTTGAACTTCAACACTTTCAACCAACAACAAAGTTAACGTTGGGTTGGGATTTGGGATCCAGAAAGTCTCGCCCTATATGTGATACATATAATGGAGACAAATTCCCTATCGATTTGGCATTTTCATTGCTACACTATAACTATAACAAGCTATGTCTATACTCATACTGCTCACTATAATACCTAATAGATTGTACATAATACACAGCGAATAAGTATAAAATAAGATGGTCCGTATGATTTCCTATAAGTACGCCGAGTTTACAGCCAGCCAAAAGCTTTTTTCTTCCCGTCTCTCCCCGTTTGTGTCTCAGAGAGAGAGAGAGAGACCCGTGAAGTCTTTGGTCAATTACAGTAAATTGCCGGGACTACCGCACATACAAAGCCTGTGTTTCTACAGCTTGAGTAAGGCACAAGCTGTAAGGCTAAGGCGGTGTTTTCATTTTCGGGAGCAGAAAACTCTGCTCTGTGAGATGGGGAAAACTCGGTGTTTTCCTACTTTAAAAACTTGCACACAGCGAAAGGGGAGCCGGTGTGTGTGTGGGAAAGGTTAAAACTGTCGGCGTATGACGGGTTTCCTGACATTGGCATTCGGCTGACTCAACTTTGCTTCTGTTTTCTCCTACGCAGTCTAGTCCTATATTATGTTTCACTGACTTTTATAATGACATATCTATATAGTACATTACATATATATGTACAATATTACTATATAATATGTATCTTGGATCTACTACATATTACTTGGTATATTTAATGTACATACATACACCCATCAGCGACCGATCCAAATGCCGGCATATTCATCATCTCTTCCCCTGACATTCCCCATGTTTATTTCCGATTACATATTCCGTCAGCAATGCACTTGATTATTCAAACGTATATATAGATATTTCCGTATGTACCCGTGTGTTTACGCTGGGAGTCAGACGTCAATTTTGATTTTGAATGTTATTTTAATTTTGACAAAGTCATGGCATATGAACGGAAATGTATGCAGATTTGACATTTCTCTAGCGTTCGTATGCATAATTTATTTTTTTTGGGACGGTGCTCAAAATAAAATTGCGACGATGATTTCGACACCAAATAAATTTACAAATGAAACACCAACTATAAATTGCAGAATTATTACGAAATAAATACAAAATAATTTTAAAAAATAAATGCTATATGTATGGAGTTTAAATAAATAGAAAATAAATAGAAAATACAAATTAAATGGTAGATAAATGAGGCTTAAATAAATAAATAGAAAATAAATAGACAATAAATACTAGATAAATGGAATTTAAATAAATTAAAATTAAAAAAATGCAAGAAAAATGGCATTTAATTAAATAACCATATAATGAATGAAACAAAATAAATGAAGTTTAAATAAATAAGTAATAAATATATAGAAAATAAATGGAAATTAAATAGTAAATACAAAATAAATACAAAGGCAGAAATAGAAAATCGAGTAGAGAAAATAGCCAAAGCTTCGCCGGAGGTCGTAGTGTCATAAATACAAAAACATGTTCGGAACAGCAAGTGTTAATAATTTGCGCAGCTCAGGGTTCATCAACTGCACAAAGAAAGGCCAGAAAAGCATGGACAGAACAACAGCAGGAACAAATGGTCAAGCGATGGATGATTAAGACAGAGGGAAAAGATTAAATTCCAAAAACATTGAGTAAACATCTGTTAGATGAATCCGGATTCGAGATTGTTCCATGTGCATAATACATATACGTACTTATATACATATATAGACCTATGAAGTACATGATGTACGTACGTATACACTGTAAATTCATAGGACAACGTTTAATTCCTCGAGAGCACTTGGAAGTGAAAAGTAGAAAATTAGGACACACCTCTAAATGTGTTTAACAGATTCAGCGGTGACGTCAGATTTGCATTTCCATACGGCTTTAAACCTTATATGTACATTAATACTACAAATATGTAATATTCTCTATCTGATATCCCTGTACACACGCTGTAATGTAAAAACATATGTAGCCATTTACGTAATGTACTTCGTCTTATCAAAATGCAAAATTGTAAAATCGTCTTGAGAATTTTAGAATTTGTATCCCCATAAACCTTATTTATACATTTGCTCACAATGTAAGTATCATTGTAAGTTTATATTTGAAGCCCATATAATAAATTAATGTTCCCCGAAAAGAAAGAACCTCTACATATTTGCGTTTCAGATCCGTCCTGTGTTATCTCCAAGGGAAAGGGTTAAAGGCTAAGCGGCTGTTCAGTGTTACCAATGCTTGAAATATGCTATACGCTTATATATTGAGAATTCATTCATTCGCTGCATTGAATTTCCATTAATTTTCTTTGAGGGGGAGCTTTTCCCATAATAGAGTATACACATTGTCGTTGAAGAGGCAAATATGACTATCGCCACACAGTTGCTAAAATATGGAATAAGAATGATTACAGCCCCGAATATTATTTTTAAAGTTTGGAATGCAAAGTGACTACCCCGTTTATGTACCATAGGCAAATACACATAAGCGGTAGAAACTGCTGGAATATTTTCCCTTTCTCTACAACATGCAAGACTTTTTGCAGTAGTTTTTCCAAGCAGCAGCGGGATTTTGCTTGCCGTATAAATGCGCTTTACTCATGACAATGTAAACACATCGGCCATGCTTTTAAACGACACCGTCAGTTTTGCATTTGAATATTTGTGAAATATCTTGTATCACCGTAGTAATTCTTATGTTGCCTTTTAGCAACTGTGCAGATAGTTATACTTGCTTCTTCAACGGCGATATACATATTGTATACGATATATTATATTTATTCATCGTCAGTAAGATACACTTTTTATATTATGGTCGGGGAGTAAACCATGCTGTTTCAGCGGATGGCTCATAAACATATTAAAATGTACAATTACTTGTATGACATACGGTCATAAGCTTATAATATATGTGGAAGTTATTATTATGAGGAATAATAATTTAAAGCGAAGAGTCAATGCGAGTATGCTTAATTTTATAGGTGTTAGTATATAAGGAATATTTTGTGCAGTTGTTTAATAATATACCTACCTTACTATGTCGTTTTTACGGTGTGAGTTGTTTAAACGAAGGAAATTATAGTACACTTGAGTATACATACAGATGTATTTGGTACATATGTATATATTTGCCGTTACTATCGACTCACTCGGTCGGAGTCAAAAGTCAAACTCAAAAGAGTCAAATCCGTCCAACTATATGTATATAGCTATAGGTATTTTTATATATCCGTCCATGCATAATATTATTATTGTAAAAATTACACGGAGATTTTACGACCTCAGAGACTCACAGCTTGACGATGAAGGTAGAGTAGAGAGCTTTTCACTATTTATAATATCTATACTACATCAACATCAAGCTCATAACCTTAGTCAATTTTTATCACCTTTTCCTCTCTGCCTTTTCACACAACAATTTATGCAGCCGGCATTTTTAGTTTATTGTTAATTTGGTGTGCTGCTAAATGTCGGATTTTGTGGAACTATTTACGCATTGATTTTTCTTATTTAATACTTGCAAATTTTGATTTAATTTTTTGAATTCATTATTTAACAAATTTTAAAAAAATGGATAATTTTTATTATTTTGTAAAAATTAGTTAATAATTAATTTGTATTTATTTTAGTTAGTTTTGCTTGGTTTCTAGTATTTACCCTATTTTTGTTCTTTATTTATTTTTGTATATTTTATTTATTTATTTTCGTGTGTACTATTTATTGATCGATTTTTGAATATTTTTTGAAATTATTTTATAAAATAATTTGTGGTTTTAAAATACAGACAAATTTGCAATGTTAAGTCCCTGGGCACAAGAAAATGTAAAAGATTTAAAATCAGGAGGAGGATGTAATATGCAAAGATGAAGAAAATAAAGATCGTTATCAGTCCATCTATCCGCCGTTTCATGTTAAACAATGAGCATGGTCGCTTTCAAGTTTGGAAGTTCTCATAAAGATGCTATTGCTTGCTTGCTATTTCCTCTTGAAAGAAACTTGCTCTCACACTCTCATCCTCTGATCCTCGAGAACGAAGTCTCTGTGTGGCGCTTTTTAGTTTTTTGGCACGAGGATGTTACACAGGGACGTTAACTTTATTATTGCAACTGCTGCTGCTTTTTAAAGGAAGATGAATGTACAATATGCAGTCTCGTATACTCATTATGCGGATTTAACGTCATTGTATGACAACGTTGAAGGGGTCTTTATTATGGTATCACAGCTTTATCATAATGGGTTGCTTTATCATATCATCGTCTATTCTATAAGGAAACCAACTACGATCAACAATAAGAATGAAGAGAACCCATGTCTTAAATATATGTCAGAGACATTTTTATGGACGAGATTGTTGGTGAGAAACTTGTCTCTCTGTGTAACTTGGCGTGTCTCCGGTCCGGTCGCCGTCTCGTCGTCAGTTTCTTTTTTTAAAGATCACCGCCTCGTTAATCAGTCAACCTTTCCTCCCTGTTTTCTGATAATTATTTACCTTTTTATTTTGAATATATTTTGTATTTAATTTGAATATATTTTGTATTTATTTTGAATATATTTTGTATTTATTTTGAATATGTTTTGTATTTATTTTGTATTTATTTTGAATTTATTTTGTATTTATTTAGCATTTATTTAGTATTTTTTGAAATTTAATTTGTATTTATTTAGTATGTTTTCAAATTTAATTTCTGTTTTTTGAAATTGAATTCTTTTTATTATTTCTTGCTAATTCTAAATAAAAACGTCAACATGCGGGCTAATTAACATGAAAAATCTTAAAAATTCGCCTGAAACATGTTTTGATGTTGCCTATTAATGTCTAAACAAGTGTCTAAAATACACACCATTAACCTTTTTGGCAGACTACCTCAAAAATTGCACACGCATTTTGGTTGCAATCAAATGCCTATATATTAAGAAATAATTTATTTTTATATAAGTAGAGTGTATACAATCTGAATACATTAGTTTTCCCTTTCTTCTTAATACCCTTCCTAATATCTTCTCCTACACTTGTTGTTTTGATTCATCAAATCACCCACGCGTTATTTTACGCTGTAACTACAAAATCGCATGTGAATGAATTAAAGCTATTATAATTGATACAATGCAGCTGGTGCTATGTTTTGTTGGAAAATGTGTGCAGTAGTAAAACGTACAAATCCTCACACTATTCCTTCTACATTCTATATGATGAAGTACATACTTGTTTGTACTCAATTGACGTTTATTTCTATCAAGAGATATTGCACAATATTTTCGTTCTGCCAAAAAACAGTAATTACACAAGTGTACTTTACAATATATTTTATCACTGCTACCCACTGCCGTCCTCCAAAAATCTAGTGCCTTACATTTTTTACTTGCTTCAATGATTTTTATTCTGCGTACAGCGTCGGTGTTAATATTGGTATAACATGCTTCACCCACACTAGCAATTCATTTGAATCAGATTATGGAATTTGGTTGTATTTTCTTGTTTATTTTGAATTTATGTTGTATATATTTTGTATTAGTTTTGTATCAATTTTGTAATAATGTTGTATTAATTTTGTATTAACTTTGTATTAATTTTGTATTAATGTAGGTATTAATTTTGGATTTATTTCATATTAATTTTGTATTAATTTTGAATTAATTTTCTATTGATCAGGGAATTTAAATGAAAAGCAAAGATCCCATATGCAAGCAACATCTAGTTAGAAGATGCTTATTTGGTCGCTGACTTGGCGAAACGGAGATAAAATTCAGTTCAATACAACATATTGCCTTGTATTATAATATTATTTAGACTTGAGACTCTTCCAACAAACAGATTTTTATGCTCCTCTTACCCGGCCAGCTACCTTTCCTACTATTTGCTATGTGTGAGTCCCAGACACTACACTGGAAGTTTATTTTCAGTACAGTTGTGTTTACTTTCTCGGGCGTGCTTTTCCTTTCTTATTGCAACTTCAAATTTAACGTGTATTTTTATTTTCAATGTAGAGCTAATTGAACATAATATGGTGTAGATATCCATGCATAGAGATTCTTCTCTATGAATTTGGCACTTATACATATAACGATACGATCTATACTGTGTGTTTTGTCTATCTCCTTGTACGTAAATTATTTTATTTACTACACAGACTGCAAATGCGGCTCCCACACCCACACGTTCTTATGGGCAGGCATAGGAAAGCATATGAAATCAATCATCGCCATTGCTTGTATTTTCTTTTCCGGCAACAGCTCCATTGAGTTGCACTTAAAGCTTATGTACATTTATTATATCCGTATTTATATCGTAGTATATACATACAGATCAGTTCATGTATATTTTTACATATGCATAATCGTATAATATATTGCATTTTAAGTGCAATCATATCATCTCTTTACAAGTCATATTTTATTTTGAGAAATTGTTCGGACGTCCATATTTTTAAAATTTAATAATTTAATTTTGTAGGGGCTACGAAAATAAAAAACAGATTTATCCCACTTTGCAGCAATGGAATTGAATTTATTATTGTATTAACTTCCGACGTAAAAAAAGCTTGAAAATTTACAAAAAATGGGTGAAGCTATGTCATAATTTGAACTAATAAAAGCTTTAAAAGGGCGGTTCTCCATAGGCAATGATAATTAAATCCGCATGAACTTCTCCTTCACTATTGCTTTTGTTAGCCATGTAATTTAAGAAACCGTCTTTTAAAAATAGCTCCGTCAGCTATTAAATGGAACTGCATTTCTTTTAATTAGTAACACATGCAAATCGTCGTTGAAGATGCAAATATAACTATCTGCACAGTTGCTAAAGTGCAATATACGAATTACTACGGCACTACACGATATTTCACAAATATTCCAATGCAAAACTGACGATCTCGTTTAAAAGCATGACCTTATCATGAGTATAGCGCATTTATTCTGCAAGCAAAATCTGCTGCTGCTGGAAAACTACTGCCAAGTCTTGCAGGTTGTAATATGGGAAAATATCCAGCAGGGCCTACCGCTTAAGTGTCTTTGCATATGGTAAATAAACGGGATAGGCACTTTTGCATCCCAAACTTTAAAAATAATATTCGGGGCTGTAGTCATTCTTATTGCATATTTTAGCAACTGTGTGGAGATAGTCATATTTGCCTCTTCAACGACAATGTGTATACTGTAATATGGGAAAAGCTTCTCTTGAAGTACACAGGGAGAGGAAATGAGAAAATTAAAATAAAGTATTAAGCGTATGTATACGTTTTAAATGTATGAACATATACAATAAGCTTACGGTTTAAATTAAAAGCATTAAAGGACATTTAAAAAAATACAAATGTACATTTTACATTTCAAACAGCAATACTTTTGTACAGTATACAGTCGCCTTTAAATATACAGAATCCAAAATCTAAAGACTAAAAGGATGGTGTCAAGAGTTATTTCTGTCTGGGAAAAAAATGTGATCGCATCTTCTTCTGAGAGAAGACGAATCCGGCAGTTATGGTGGCTCCAGTAGTGTTTCTATATATACAGGAAAATATAATATATATACATATATGTACTTGCAATGTATTTTTGCATTGGCGTAGAATTCCTTAGTAGTGTGTTTGTATGTTTAATAATAATGTTAGGAGTAATGCAGCCGCATTTAAGTTAAGGTATCAACGTCTATTTCTAAATGGGGAGAAGATAAAGAAGGAAGAAAATATGCGTACGTGTAGTCATCTCCTCAAGAGAAGGAAAGGGCAGATTTGTTCAAGTCTTCGGGTTCGGAGTTTCAATTTCCAACAAGACCAACAAGATCCAAAAGAGTTTTCTGCTTACGTACATACGTAGAAGCATGGCATACTTATTAGGGCACATTCCATATGTAGATATTACTACAACACAGCAGCATGGAGATTTTTTGCACACGTTTTTTCAGGATTGTATTTTAAAAAGAGAAAAAAACAGCAGGCGATGCGATGAAGATCCGAGTTTAGTCACATTCGGGCTGCATTCGGGGACGTCTTTCAACCTCTTTAGTCTCTTGAATATTTACATACATGTAGGTATATATCTGTAGTATTTAATGCTTTATTTTTACTCGTATAAAGCAACAGTTTAAAAAATTTCTTGTAATTGCAACGGGAGAAACTCCCAGTTGGTTCCTTTGCTTGCAGCGAGCAACAGCAACAACTGCGCTGGAATTTCCCCTCTGGTTTTATTTACTTTTCAATGTTGATCCCATCCGATTGTAATTTAAATCAAATTCCGGAAAAATTATTTTCCGAGACTCTACTTCCTTATGAGGAATTATCAGAAGCAATAAGTGCCTCAGTTTCCAAAATTAAATTTATAAGTTTGTGGGGGATTTGTAACGGCGTTTGGACAAGAATAAAATTCAAAAATTTTAGTGAATTTGGCCAGTTTTGGTTACAAATTACAGTGTGAATGGATTTTTTGTTTCGCGTATTATTGAAATTAAGGTGGCTATCTCGGAACTAAATATTATATAAATTCAAATCGCATGTATTATATTAGATTTTTGTCAAATTTTGTGATATTATAAATCAATTATGAAGGAATCTTCGATGGGAAATATACATTGGAAAGAAATTCGGAACTTGGAATAAATTGTGAAAAATTTCAATTATTAAAAAAATTACAACGAATAAATAAAATTAGGGGAAATGACCTCGAAAAATTAAATTAAATTAGAGGGGAAGAAAATTAAAGTGAGAATTAAATAAATTAAAATCTGAAATAGTAAATAACCCCCCGAAAATGTAACCGACAAAATAAATTCGCAAGAATGACGGATATATACGGCAGCATCTACGTAAAAAACTATCGCTCAGATCGTCTGCGCCTGCGCCAAAAATATGGCTCCTCGCGCCATAGCAGCACCACTAGTCTTCATTCCGATTACCCTCCAGCGGGCCTCAGCAACTATGGTTTGTCCTCCGGCCTCAATTCCCTCGCAACTTCCACCGCCGACTTAACCGCAATTTCGGGGTCAGCGAGCAACAGCGCTACCAATGCTACTCTCCGCTCCTCCTCCGGCTACAGTTCCAGTGAGTTTGGCTCCTCCTCCCTGAGGGACACTTACGAATCAACAGAACCATCTTCGTTGAAAAATAACTATAGCAATGGTCGAAGCGGCTATAGCAGCCACCAAAATCAGCGTGGCTATAGCAGCGATAGAAATCAGCACAGCTATAGCAGCGATAAAAACCAACACGGTTATAGCAGCAATCAAAATGGCTATAGCAGCAGTCGAAATGACTATACCAGCAATCGAAATGACTATACCAGCAAACCAAATGACTATAGCAGCAGCAATCAACACCAGAGTTTCTATCCTCAGCGCCACCACGCGACTTTGCAGTCATCCGAACCGTCAAATCCCCTTCAAAAACCGAAATTTTCCATTCTTACGGCAGCAGTACGCTTGAGCGCGGATTTTTCATCCGGCTTGAATAGCCGCCCTACAAGCAGCATCGATGTGAGAGGTCAGACGCCTTCAAGTAGCTATGCGCTATTGCCTTTTAAGGCCGGCGGAATGTCACATCGGCCGTATTACCAATACCAACGAACGTACTCGGGCGGGACGAAAATCCGATGCAGTTCGGCGGACCCGGATTCATCCCAGAGACTTCTGGAGGTGGAGAATTCTGGGAAATTGCTGGTGCCGTCGGTGACCAATAATCTTATGATGAGGTACGGGAAGATTCATCCGGTGGCGCCGACCAATAATTCGAGTTATGCGAACACTAATAATTCAAACCTCGCCAATAGTAATAATACGAATTATTCCGCTAGTCGATGCGCAAGCGCAGATCGCTTCGCCACTCACACGCCGAACACATTAGGAAATAGCATGTTATCCCTAGCGTCCTCGCTCTGGTCGCAGTACAACAGCTTCAGCAATATCTACGAGAGTAATCCGAAAATCAACGTGACTTGCATCGCTAGCGGCCCTGCGGATTCCCTCGCGCGCTACACCCCAGTCACGGAATTAGCCCGCAATGTCTCAAGCTACAAGTGGGATCCGGACGAAGTTCATAATTCCAGGAGCTACGCCCTCGGCAGGAGTAGTTCCAGTCTTGCCATTGGTTACAGGGGGAGCTATGAGAATTTCGGATCGTCGAGTAACTTATTAGCTATTACTAGTGGTGGTGGCGGCGGCAGCGGCGGGAATTTTAAATCCTCGACGCTCCCTTCCTCAGCATGTTGGTCCTCACCCCAAACTACCAGACCAATATTATCCAGGGAAATCTCGCTGGAGGAAAAGGCTCAGGACTCTGTCTTTGAGGTAATTAATGAAGAAAAGAGTTCGAAGGGAAGTGAGGACAGTTTTAATCAGCAGAGATCCCTTGGAATGAATGGTGTACGGAAGATTATTAAGCATGGTTTTGAATTGGATGCAGAAGATGAAGCTACCCTTGCTAGAGTAAGTTCTACCCTGCATTGAATTTTAACGTTCGAATTCCAACCCTTTAATTATTTGCATGGGAAAGCGTTTGCCTTTGTGTACATTAACAAATCAGATGAATTAATTAATTAATGTATAAACGATAAACAATATAACTTAAATAGGAAGTAAATAAATAAAAATAAATGAATAATAATTAATTAATTAGTAATAAATAAAAAATAAATACATAGTAAACAAATAAATAGTAAGTAAATAAATAAAAAATAAATAAATAGTAAACAAATAAATAATAAATAAATAAAAATAAATTTAAATTTTTTTTAAAGTTATTGTTTACAGCATTTAAAAATAATACTACTTTGGTACTTTGTTGTAATTACTAAGACAAATAATGGAACAAAAAATAATATTAAACATGGCTGAAAAACGCACCATTTCCACATAAAAGACTATGTGTTTTTAAAAATAGTAAATCCCGAAAGGATTTTATACGTTCCAAAAAGCAAAAGCGCAGCAAGAGAAAGCAAGGATCTTGATTGAATCAAGGGTTGGCGTGTGTATGTTGCATAATACGTACATATATAAATTGTACACGCAATAAAAGATTGCTTTAAGAAGCAATAATAGGAGCAGCCGTCTAAAATAAATCCAATATGTTTCTAATGAAATAAAGGGGAGGAAAAAATCCATTTAGGATCCCAAGCCAACCTAGGAATCCTGTCAACAGATTCCCTGTTTTTCAGAATGACTTCATATATTTTTGTGTATATGTCTATAATACCGTATATGATGTCTTAAGTTAGGTGCATATATAGTCATCGCATTTTCCCACTGCGTGTAAACGAAATTCCCTTGTAATTGTAAATCATATTTGCAGTGAATCTGCCAAATATGCTTGCTACGCTGTTAATAAGAAATAACACACGTCACACACTGCGATGTCATTTCATGTACTTATAACCTATAGTATGTACATTTCTTTTAGCCTTTGGCTTGTATATACTACCTATACGCTTTAATATCAGTTTTAATATAAATTTACTCACACCGTAATTTCCGCCATTTCCGGACCTTTTTTAATATTATAAGTGTAAATGGATTTATACAGTTTATGAGATACCCTTTTGCTATACGGAGCAGCTGAGTGAGTGAAATTTTGTTTTAAAATCCTGCAATGAAATGGAAAATCGTGGGGGTTACAGAGACTGAGAGTATCTGATATATTAAATGAGAGATATGCTGATATGTATACATGCTTACAATATCATAACACAAAGTATATATGTGACTGAATGTGAGTGTACAGCGCAATGTGTAGGAGGGAAAATAAAATACTGAGCGGAGTTATTTAGGAAAAGAAGAAGAAGCTGTTTTTTCACATGTGAACTCCAATGTTGTTTAAATTGTACACACTCGCATTGTAGGGAAGACGATGACATTTGCGCTGTTAAATGGGGATTTGCAGCCCTTCACGAAAAAATGTACTTACGCATGTCTTTCGCTCTTTGTCTATTGCACAAATATTTAAACAGTAAATACACAATGCTTTTAGATTAAATGCAAAATAAGCAAAAAATGTTTAAAGCGAATACAAAATAAATACAAAAATGTTTAAATTTAATACAAAAATAAATACAAAAAATGTTTAATACAAAAATAAATACAAAAAATGTTTAATACAAAAATAAATACAAAAAATGTTTAAATTTAATACAAAAATGGATACAAAATAGAATCACAATAAATACAAAAATGAATACTAAAGCAAGTACCAGGTAAATATCTGTAAATTCAAAATGAATGCAAAAACTACATGTTTTTAGCTCATTTGATATTTTCCATATTATTTGCTTCTGATTGCTTGGTACTTTTCATCAGTTTCCCTTGTTCGATCCTAACAAGTACAGGGAGTTTCAACATGAAATTACAATAAAAGAATAAAACTAAAGAAGTCGTGATGCATTACACACCACAAAATTAGGGACATATGTAAGTAATGCAAGTATATAAAAAGTAATAACAATAAGCAACCATCCTCCACACTGCGAGTAACAATAACCTCCTCCATTTACGAGAGTAAAATTTTGCTCCAACAAAATCAACGAACATGTCCCGATCTTCTTCTGGTTTTGGTTTCTTTCTGCGGCATTTGATGATGGTACTTTAGTCTGGTAAATTTAAAAAAAAACGTCTATAATAAACTATAAGTGTACCTATACCTTCACCTTACCTACATATGTGTGTAATGTGTGTGCGATCTTTCCGTCCTGAATCTTGGTTTTACGGTTTCCTTTCTGTCGTTCGTGCATGTCACTGTAATATTGTTTTTCTTTAAAGGATATGAGATCGTGGTATAAAATACGGGATTAAACACCAAAAGCGCAAAACGCAACGAGACGCTTCTTCTCTGCGTCTTCTTTTTCTTCTTTTCCGAGTATTTTATTGTCTTGTGCAAAATGTTTCTACACACATGTTTATACATGCATAATGTGCATATACATAATGCATACATATGCACACAATGTAAATCAAATGTCTTAAAAAAATACATCCACCAGGAAGTGCACGTTTTTTCTCGAAACTGTTTAAACAAGTCCACACTGTTTCTTCATGCTTTCATGCATAATGCATGGGAAGATGTAGGTATACATACATACATAAAATATATATCGTCGTTGAAGAGGCAAATATAACTATCTGCACAGTTGCTAAAACACAATATAACAGGAATTATTACTATGGTGCTACAATTTCACAAATATTCCTGTGCAAAACTGACCATGTCGTTTAAAATCAAGGCGCATGTGTTTACATTGTCATGAGTATAGCGCATTTATACGGCAAGCAAAATCCCGCTGCTGCTGGAAAACTACTGCTAATCGTAAGTCTTGCATGTTGTAGAAAGGGAAAATATTCCAGCAGCCTCTACCGCTTATGTGTCATTGCATATTGTAAATAAACGGGATAGACACTTTTGTATTCCAAACTTTAAAAATAATATTCGGGGGCTGTAGTTATTCTTATTGCATATTTTAACAACTATATGGAGATAGTTGTATCTGCTTTTTCAGCAGACAGGTATACTTTTATTATTGTCATTGTAATGAAGCATATTATGCTCGTTTGCACATGTTGACGTCGTAGATGACATTTAAAAAACATCACACCTGCCGGCGGATAATATTGCGGAGGCCGGGAGGCCATATGCATTTATATTATATTGAACATTTTTATATATAATTATATAGTATTTATTTGCATAATATTATATAATTTTTACGCTTATAGAATTCCTATATATACATATAAAATACAATGTCACACATTATATTACCTTGATTATCATTATTATACCTTGACTGTCAACAGTGTTAAATGCACCTGGATACTATGGCGACATACAACATACATAGACATACATAATATATGAGTGTATGATTTAAGATTTGACTTTTAAAGCTCAGCAGTGCAACCTGTAACTTACTGTAATACTAATACTATACATAGCTCCATTATATATAGTTTCGTTTTATTATGAATTTCTCTGAACTTTATTTAGTTCTCTGGTAATAATTATACGTACTGTATAGTAGTTTGAAATGCTAAAAACCTCCTACTCCTCCTGCTGTTGCTGCTGATGTCTCCTGCTTTTTCCTCCTTGCAATATGTAATAATAAGCAATGATTTATATACTTTTTTGCCTTCCCTTATTTTGCCTATACGCTCATATGTACTATACAGCAGCTAAAGCTTATCGGAGCGTTTCAGGATTTAACAACAACAATAGGGAAAAGAGAGGATGCGACTTTATATGTACAAAGTACAGATATATGTATATATGCTTAGCTTAATATACAAAACATTTTACTCTATACAGGGAGATAAACTTTTTCAGTTTCGTCTCTCACGTCCTATAATCAGTTTGTTGTGGACTCTTCTACTATCATCATCACTACCACTTCACATTATTACAATATATAGTAAAGCATGTGAGCATAAATTATATTATTGTGCTTAACTAGTTTCTAGTTTAATCAATTTTATATAGGTAGGCAAAATTATATTCATTTTAACGGTTAAAATTGACTGGAATATGTGCACGAAGTATTTTATATACAAATTATATATTAGATCATATTTATAAAATATATATAAAAATACTGCTTTTTGTCCCTTTTGTGCAGGGAAGATAACCCATAATAAGTAGTATGTAAAGCAATAGCAAAGCAAAGCAAAGCAAAGCAAAGCAAAGCAATAGCAAAGCAAAGAAAAGCAATAATATGCAAGAGTCAAAATCATTATTTGTCATTTGCACTAGATATTTCCCTATCATATAATCACAAGTTCAATTTTTTAATGATGATTAGACGCCTGCAGTTGTGTGTGTGTGTTTGTGTGTGTAGTGGGAATAAATGGGATTAAATAATACCAGAGGAATTTCAAGTGATAACTTACGTATGTATACATTCACATTGTGGACGACGTGTAGTTTAATAACGTGATGGAATTCATGGCAGTGTGTTTTAATATTCAGTCCGATGGAGTAGCACCAATACCAATAACCTGTAATTATTAGTGCATTGCACATGTTCACATATACCTACATATGTAGATTGTATATCTCTGTGTATAGTTAATACTTATATGTATGTACATATATATGAATATGCATATATTAGGTATGTGGCATGTGTATTAAATTGTAGGGCAGCGATCGATCCCTTGGACGATTCATGATTGTAGATTGTTAAATAGGCAGAGAGGAACGATAGGTGAGATGTGATATTGATATGTGAGGAAGCACTTAAGTGTGATTCTCTAGTGAGATCAGTGATCACCAAATTTGAGCAGTTGGGATTAAATGTTATAAAGTGGGAGACTGCTTCTTGTTTGTTGAATGTGTGGAGAATACTGGGATTAAATAGTTTTTATTTTATTTATAATTTATTATATCAAAAGTGGTGCATACAGTTTAAACTATGTGTGAGTGTGAGAGGTTACTAAATAACTGCTGGAATTAAGTAATACGGAACAAATGAGTGCGGGCATTTATAAAGGAAAATAGCGCGAGGTTTTCAAACTGTAATTCATTGGGATGATGGGTGCGCAGTGCGCATGCTAATCTCTTTCTGGACGAAAATAACGGTTAAAGCACTGCTAAGGTACGTTTTTGCTCAAGATAATACATATTTTTAATGATATTCTTTGTATTTTGATAATAATAAATAAGCAAATTAATTAATTAATACATAAAATAATAAATTAATTAGAAACCTAAAAAATAAAATAATTCGAAAATAAATACATAATTCAAAATTAAATAACAAATTAAATAATAATAAATAAAAGTATTAAATAAAAAATAAATGAATTAAATATAACAAATAGTATACAAAATCACAATAAATATAAAAATTGAGTATTAAAAAATAAATCGAAACTAATGATAAATAAATAAAACCTGGATATTTCTACCCCTAATTTTAATTACAATTGAAATCTAAATTTACATTCTCAACGCCAAGTTTATGATACATATTAGTGTACAAACTTCATAAAACTGTCATAGCTGCAATGTATAAATACTGTATGTATTGAATATGAGGAAAATTAAAAAAGCTCAGTCAGAGTTACTGCAATCTACGGCAAAGCAAAAGTTCAAAATCCTTATAATCACACCATATAAATATACAAAGAAAAAAGAAGAGTAAATATTGAATTTCCTGCTTGATAATAGTTGCGGACACCTGTAATCACAGTCTGTGCGACATGATTCGATGCATGATTGCACTTTGGAAAGCTCATCACTGTCGTTTCGGGAAATTCACAGTCGAATGTAAAATGCACATTTTTAATGGTTTAGTTGGGGGCTTATTATTTATACTGCAGGATGTGGGAGGATTGTTTATTGGGATACGAAAATTCATGCTAAAGTGGGTATTTTACGTAGATTACAGAAGGTTATTGCGATTTCACAGCATGTGACTTCACACGTTTAAACGTATTTATCCCTATTAAAGTCATTTTCGTCGAAATGATTGTACAATACCTATGTACATGTGAACTCATAATGTGTCATGTCATGATTGTCATGTCATAATCAAAATTTGTAGGTGATGCAGTGTTAAATTGTAAAAGCGCTTTTTGTCATACACGGCAGTTCATTTTCGAATGTCAAACGGCTACAAAATTATTACAGCAAAATAAACGTAATATTTTGCCTCATTACTAAATCATGTCAGGGGACGGATAAAATTGATTGACAGCATCTTCCTCTTAATACGTCGTATTTAACACACAAAATACATACTTTTATATTGTATTGCATTGTTTATATGATATGCCGATTCTACTTTTGGTCGTCGATAATTCAAAAAATACCTATAGAAATTTAGCCGCAGGGATTTTGAAACGGAAAATAAAATGGAACTGCTAAAGGGGTATAGGTGTAACTGTCAATATTGGTAAATTGATTATACGTACTTTGTCCATGCATAATATTAAAAGAAAGGCCGTCTTTAAAGATAATTCTAATACAAATAGACTACGGAAAAATAGAAAATTAAATAAAACGAAAATAGAACATTTATTTCTGGAAAACTAAAATGTGAGGACGGAAAATAAAATTTGGAAAAATATAAATGAAAATCCCAAAATGCAAAAGTAAACTCGGAAAAATTATATATTTAATGCGAAAAATTAAAAAATCAAATTCGACAACTCATAAAACACAATCCAAAAAAATATTTGCAAAAATCCAAAAACAAAAAAATTTAAATTCGCCAAAATATGAATGAAAATCCGAAAAATGTAAATGAAAAGCCGGAAAATACAAAATAAAATAAAAATAGACAAGCAAAAAAATACATGAACTTCAATGGAAAGACGCGACAATGCATTGCTAAACCCCAAAATATTAAATAAAAACAAAACGAAAATAGAAAACTTGAGACAAAAATACAATAATTTGGAAGGTTGAAATAAAAGAAAAGTACAAACGTAAGAACGCACAAAATGTTGTAAAGCGTCGTTTATTTAAACACAAAACCAATGTGAAAAATTTATAAGAAAAGAACGCAAAACTATTTTAGAAAAGGTCATTTAATTTAAATAGAAAATAAAAATGCTAAAATCAGTATACTTTTACTTCAAAATATACTTACACATATATAGCAATAACTGCGGAGACTACGGCGTTGCTAACAATGACTCAGCAACCTGGACATATGAGATTTGAAGGATTTTTTAAATAAATAAAAGAATAAAACAAATGTCATCGTCACCGTGTGCTCGAAAAGTGGCCCGCACTAATATTATATACTACTTACAGATGGGCTGAGAAGGTGTAAAACAGTAAAACTTTAGAGCGATAATTACATGTTCACTCATGGAAATGAATTTGTATTATGTATGGATGGCTAACATACAGTAATAATGTGTACATATCTATATATAATATATTCATTATATACATATACTAAATATACGCACGCACTAATAATAAAAACTAATTTCTGCTTGCGTAGAGTCATCTTATTCCCCGCAGCACGCTAATTTATAAACGTCCTCACGTCTCACGTCCACATGATTTTGCAATTACAAATGTACTCTATACACTTATAATTATATTATGCAGTTCTACATTTAATATTCGTTTGTGTCCTAAGTTCTACATTTTTAAAATTCGGCGTACATATGTAGACTTAATTACATAGTAAGTCGTCGTTGAAGAGGGAAATATAACTATCTATCCACAGTTGCTAAAATCCAATAAGAAGGACTACAGTACCCGAATATAATTTTTAAAGTTTGGAATGCAAAAGTTACTATCCGTTTATTTACCATGTGCAAAGACTCATAAGCGGTAGAGACTGCTGGATATTTTCCCATATTACAACATGTAAATATTAGCATTAGTTTTTCAGCAGCAGCGGGATTTTGCTTTTTCCGTATAAATCCGCTATACTCATGACAGTGTAATATTGGCCATGCTTTTAAACGACATAGTCAGATTTGCATTGGAATATTTGTGAAATATCTTGTAGTGCTGTAGTAATAATTCTTATAACGCACTTTAGCAACTGTGCAGATAGTAATACTTGCCTCTTCAATGGCAATATATGTGCTCAGTTTTTCGGCTGTGAGTTTCCATGTCCATGACATGACGCTGCGATGTTCAAACTATTTTTTACAATTAAATCTTACCTCTGTACTAATATTCATTACAAATTATTACAACCATATGAAATACATGTAATAAGGCCGTAATTAAAAGGGATATTAAGAAACCCAAGGCAAGGAAAACATTATTTTGCAACTTTTATGAGCAGCAGGAGCTTTATTATTGTGATTATTATTATTAAGTTTCGCAATTCACGATATTTATGCTACTAGTTAACCGAGTTAAATTGGTATATAAAATTGTTAAATTATGCCAGCTCACGTTGTTTTCATAATGCTAAATTCATTTAGATTACATTGTTCACGGTGTTTTACTGCACACGAACGAAATTTAAAGACACTCTATACTCTATACCCAATGAAATACCTTCTGTACTATGTACATATATTTTCAAGTATGCATATAATAATGCCCCGTCCAAATAGGAATATTTTGCAATTTTATTTGCAGCTTTTAAAACAATAACTGCTTTAAAACATCGTGGAGCTTTTTTCCTTTCTAACTTAATTGTTGTCATCATCAGCGCGTGGGTGTTTGTCTTTCAATTTTTTTGACTACTCCAGTATTGTCCATTGTTTAAACAAGGGAAATAATTAGCTGGACAATAAGAACACATTAATATTTGTACGCAGGACGTTAAGAATTGTGATTGTTTTGCACTGCACACACAATTACACGCCGTATTATAATAATTAAATCGGAACGTATATACAATTGTACTGTCGTTCATTTGGGTAATTATTTTGTCTTTTTCTTGCTGTGATTTCTTTACTTCAAAAAATACAAACAAAATAAATATAAAATAAATGCAAAAATAAATACAATAATAAATACAATAATAAATACAATAATAAATACAATAATAAATACAAAAATAAATAATAATAAATACAAAAATAAATACAATAATAATTACAATAATAAATACAAAAATAAATACAAAAATAAATACAAAAATAAATACAATAATAAATACAAAAATAACAAAATAAATACAATAATAAATGCAAAGAATAACAAAGGAACCCACGAAAACGCTGCATGTAAAAAAAAGAGTATTCCCCAGAAGAAGAGAAATAGCTGATACATAATTTTTAAAGTTACTGACTCCAACAGTAAATGGAAGTCAAAAGCACAAAAGAAACTTTTATATTGTATATGGCATGGCAATGCTATTATCGTAAAACTTTTAAAGAGCTTCTCCGGAATGTTTCACATACTTATTTAAGTATTATGGCTGTCTAGAATTACTGGGATTTTTCACTCCAAACCTTGAAATTCCGTGTGCTTTGCAAGTTCACAGTTCACACACAAGCACTTGCAAAAGTAATTCAGCAAAGCAAAGGATTTTAGATTGTGCATTTTACAATTTTTGTATCTGCACATATTTAAATACAAAGAATTGCATGCTGCTACTTGAGATAAGTAGTTTGATACGGAATGGTCGAAATTCCCACATAACATACATTTATAACATTTTTGCACGACTTGAATAATTCGAAAAGACTCAACATTTTTTGTTGTTACGAATTACAATCATTTGAATTAAATTGGGATTGTTATAAACCAAAATGCGATCAAATGGCGATCATATCTTGGATTATGTATGTGTAATGTAATTACATAGGATTCTATACAACTGTGTTCAACAAGTGGTTATTTGTTTAAAGTTTATTACTTTCTTCCAATTTGTTCGTCAAATTTGTAAGTGTTTTAATGTTGGGAGAAATAATTAAATGGCGATTTTAATAATTACCACACACGGACATGCGGCATTTAATCTACCAGAGCTTCAATGCTGTGTAAAGATGTAGGAGATAGCTTTCGGGGGTTGTTAGCGTGACTTTGAAAAGTAGTGTCAAATAGCAATTAGCTAGTAAAATCGTAAACTTACGAAGAAAATGTGTCGTCCCACTGCCAGACATTTTTTAATTAGGTGGTTCTATACTGCTGAAATGTTGCCTCTCAGAATTTAAAGATACTGTAAAGTCTCAACGGTACATAAAATATAGGGTATAGTATTGTTATTTGTTATATAGTAACGTCAAGTGTCACAAGTCACAACTGCAATATTGCCCCGCTGTCAGTCTAAATCTGTATAGCTATAAGTTCATCTTAAATTTAATTCCTTGTGATTTCCTGCATTCTTGTAACTTTTACATTTCTTTCGCATTTTAGGGTAAATATAACAACAAAGCTTTATTTTATATTAAGATTGACTACATGGAGAGATAAAAAGATAGTTTTCACTGCATGGAGGGATAAAAGGCTATACTTCTAAGATTATGGAATAAAGAAAAGAAAAAGCAACAGATTAGCTTAAATGTTAAAAGAGCATCGTTGTTGAAGAGGCAAATATAACTATCTACACAGTTGCTAAAGCGCAACAATTAAAAGACATTTCACAAATATTCCAATGCAAAACTGACTATGTCGTTTAAAAACATGGTCTATGTGTTTACATTGTCATGAGTATAGCTCATTTATACGGCAAGCAAAATCTCACTGCTCCTGGAAAACAACTGCTAAGTCTTGCATGTTGTAGGAATGGAAAATATTCAGGAGTTTCTACCGCTGAAGTGTCCTTGCAATGGTAAATAAACGAGATAGTTGCTTTTACATTCCAAACTTTAAAAATAGCATTCTTTATTTTAGCAACTGAGGAGATAGTTACATTTACCTCTTCAGCTGTACGATCTCCATCTCGATTGTCATTAAGCACGAGATTGGGTTCATTATATATCACATCACAGTATCAATGCTTATACTATAGCTCTCTATGTTATATGGAACAAGTAAAAAGTTAATAAAGGACAAATACGTAGAGTCCTGCTTTTTGATATTTTTCCTCTCATTTATTCGATTCCTGGTTACAACAGAGCTCATTAGCTTTTTATTCGGAAAGACTGCTGCTCTCATTCAGAGACATTAGCAATGGAGCGGATCGAGGGAAAGGAGATATGACATACATATGTATTACATATATAGTTCCACATATACATACATGAGAAGATGGGATATGAGATACTTTATATATATCTGCTACATATTTATGTCTATACTACTACAGGATTTTCAGATACTAAACTGCATAAAGAAAATATCCGACTTTAATTAAAAATAATGCTTATATTTTGTAATTAACTTGGTTTTATTCCAGAGGAACTGTCATTTGATCTGAAGGCTAGGTCATATAGATAAAATGGTTTTTTTGTAAAAAAAAGAAGTGTAATCACCAAGGGTCATTGGGTAGGTTATACTAACTAGTTTCTATATACACACGTATAGTTACTTTTTACTAGTTATAGTATACACATATGGAAAGTGTATGTACGTGCATGTATTGAGTATGTTGAGCTATTGAGCTCCCTATTTAATATTATTTGTCTATATCCATACTATACTTATATATATATGTATCATCCTCTGTTATGTACGTGTTAATAATTACATATGTGGATACTTAGGATTTGTACATGGCGTAATCAAGGCATTTGCCATTTGCCATAAAGACACACACAAAGGGTGATCTGTAGTAAAGAACAAGGTGTCCTATTTCGTCGTTCTGGTTTATTTTCCGCCGATGTTTCTGTCTATAGTTTACCTATATGTACATGTATACAACAAGTATCTATAAGTGCATATTATTGTCTTTTATCCTTTATATACATTTTTTTATCGCCAGACCATTCAATATAGCTGTATAGCTTTGTATGTACATTAGTAATAGAGTAGCTCTACTCTCTTTCTTGTCGTTTGTCTTTTTCTCTCGTCTGCAGCTGAGTTAGCTTGCCAAAGACTAATAGATCAAGTTATCACACACACGTTATATTATATAGTTTGTGCCTTCCTATAATGTTTAATGACTCTGATGTTGTTGTGAGTGTTGACTGAAACGTTTCAAACACATATACCTACATATTCTGAAGGATCCTCATATTGTCGGAGGTGCTAAAAGGTCAAAATAATTTTTCCTCGTCGTCGACGATTTGATATTGTGATGACACGTTCGTTCTCATTTGAATATAACGCATAGATCCTGTACTCCAGTAGTCTTATATACAACCCTATGTATCTATATGTAGGTTATACGGACGTGTCAGGGAATATGAAAGGTTATGGACGTGCGAGCGAAAAGATTTTTTTTTATTCTTTTTTTTAAAACATTTTTTACAGACGACGGAATAGTAAATTGAAAGTATCGGTTTTAAAAGTTAAAAGTTTTAATTTCCTCACGTATATGCTCTTTTTCTTTTTTTAAAAAAAAACATTAAATAAAAATGTGCCATCAATATTTTAGAACGAGAGCCGAGAGGTGAAATGGTGAAATTTGAGAATTGGAATAGAAACTTAAGAGGGGGAAAAAGGCAATATTTTATAGTTTTCGAACTGAAGTTATATTTGCTTTTAAAAAAAATCCATATGTATATACATGTATATTGTTATTGCTAACTATACTGATTTGTGATTTCTGGGGCAGATTGAATGTCACTTTTGAATGTTTTTGATTTTGAAGGGATATCAATTACTATATATTAATGCTTTCCCCTTTGATATTGACATGATGATTTTCTAATTTTTTTTAAACTGTTTTAATAATTTCCCATGGTGAGATTATAATTAACATTATTTTTTATTGATTGATATTACTAATAAGAGTAAAACTTATATTTACAGCAATGATATCATAATAAGGTTCACTGGCCGAAAGCAATATTTACCGATGAAAATGTAAAAGTATGCATAAAAGGGAAATATTAATTCTGACGGGGATTTGTTGCAGATTTTGCAGTTAGTAAGTAAAAAAAGAAATCTGACTTTTGGTAATATTGTGCTTGGGGTAGATTGAAGATACTTAATTTCTGTTGCGATTTGCAACGACGATATTGCGTGATTTCAATGGTTCAATGTATCATTCATAGGGTTTTATATTTCATTGGTAAATGAAATCATAACAACGGTTGACTTTATATTTTTGTTGGGACGCATGTAAAATAAGGCTTTGCTTTGGCTTTTTCTTTGGGACATGGGACGCGCTTGATTTTGGCTTCAAATGTTGGAACGTATATTGTACGTGGATTTTTCCATATAATAAATACATATTTATATATGCATTTCCTTGGTATCAGCGTCAAGCTTTTTTGTAAACTTTATATTATTAGTTGCGACAACAACAACGGTTGGCTCTGTTTTCCTCCTCGGGCATATTACACCTAATACACATAATAAAGGATTTCATTGTTAGTTTGTTAGCCTGTAAATTGCGGATTATTGCTCCACTTATTTGCAAATAAGTGAGGAGATGACCCAAAAAAGGAGGTCCTGGGTCCTCTAGTACTATGCTAGGCTGTGGAGTGGTGTAGCATGTGAAATTGCAGTTAATAATAAGACGACGACAGTTTCTTTACTGTACAATCAGTGCAGTTTTCCTTTAAATACTGTAACTTTTATGGGATAACTATACCCATATGTAGATACTTATTATATATACATAGGTAATAATGTCTTGGCAAGTCTTGCCGTGCTTTCTACAGGAGAAATGCATTACATTATGCCTTTTGGTTTGTATTTTTAAGATTAACATATGTAATATATAGGTATGTCTATACATTATTTATGTATATTTCAATCCGTTGCCTCTACTTTTCCGCAGTCGTTTCAATCAGCGGCAGATGTGAACACACGTTTGCATTTTGCATGTAATTTTTCTGCATTATTAAAAAGTACCAAATTTCTGTGTTGAGAGTATAGACATTGCTACTTTGGGATCCTTCGCCGACGATATGTAAGTATGTAGGTAGTGCAGTAATAGTATAACTATATAACGTGATGAACAATGAACTATATACATATATGTATAGTGAACTATGTATGTATCTCGTCAGTGCAATTTGCATTTGAGTGCAATTTACTGGCAGGTCCTCAGGTCGGTATTTGTATTCTTTTTCATGTTATTTTGCCAAGGGTAAATAGCTTTTTTTCTAATTTTTACTTGATGCGCCATATGTAGATATGTATATCTACATATGTAGATACATAAAAATAATTACATTTTTGATGTTTTTATAGTGTTTTCCCACCATTGTCTCCCTTTAAAATATCATTTCCATGTGGCATATTTATTTGTATTATTAAATTCATTAAATTATAGTTCACGTGATATGCCTTTACTCCACTTTTTTGTAATTTTCATCTATATGATTGGGTCTAAAGGCTTAATTCTGGTTCTGGTTCTTTAAAAGGGTTCATGATTATTATTTCTCCTTCGTCGTCCTTCCTTGCAAATTTGATTCCTTTTAGGATTCTAATGTAGAGGAAATAAGATGATGATGAACGATCGGAAGTTCGTATACAGTCATTTTAACCCGGCGAAATATACACAATTCCTGTATTCTGGTCAGGCAATCCAATTGATTACATCAATATTTGTTTTATAGTCTCTTCCACAACAGCGTCATAGGGGATGTCAAGTTTAAAGGGAATTTCCGTTTGTGTATAATTATCTCTCTCTGTGAAATACTAGTGCATCCATTTATACTATACTAATAATGGAATTTGTGTTTAATGAAATGTGTACATATAGTACAGGACAGTGAAATTTGCGCGATGAAATTTGTAAAGGAAATGGCATCAATTCAAATTGTTTGTGTATATGTATATCAATGTATACTATAATTAAATGAACAATGTGAACTCTTTGTTTATTACGCTGCCAAAATCGTGAGTGGATTGATTTTTCTAATTAGTGCTGTAGTATAGAGCTTCTCTTAACTCAGGAATCTGTTCACAATGTATTTTCTGCGGATGGGCTGGGCTGTGTGTGTGTATAATGTAGAATTTTTGAAAGAGTAAAAATGCTTGAAAGAGTTAAGTAGTGCATTGAGCCTGGAGTGATGATGATGAGTCTTGTGCCATTTATTTAAAATTTATTATTCTCTGCTCATCTGCAAGTTTCGTGATATGAAGCAATATTTTTAATTCTGTACTTGTAAACATAGAAAATCAATGGATGAGATTATGTTGAGCACACTTATGTCATAAGAAGGGACGAAACAAAATAAAAATATATTTATATTATTAAAATTGCGTTTTTTTTGTACTCAAGTTTTGCATTGAAAATTGACGTATAAATAAATAATGTTTTTCACACTGAAAATCCTTTTATGCCTCTGATTCTTACTGAGATGGAGGAGGGATAAAATTATTTTAAATTATTTGTTGGACTTAAGATTAAGAAGGAAACCATGCAAGAAGTTTTTAAGTTGTAAAAACTTTTCGCATGTATCATCTCTACATCTAATATATTAATATATTACAAATGATTTATCATGTTTCGTTTAACATTTGACATTTTTCAAGCGGGATATTATAAATTTAAATATTTTTTTCATTGATTTTATAGATGTAAATTTATTTTATTACCAACTTCTTTCAAGGATCCGCAAAAAAAAGTGAATTTAAAATCGTTTCTTATCTAATATTTTTTTTACTGTGTACGATTACTCTTCCATCTTACTCCACTTGTTATCATCGTAAGCAAATTGTTTATGACTAAACTGTTGTAAAAACATTTACGTAAATTACGTAACAAGTGCTTTCATTGTTCATATACATATACAGTTTTTCATTATATATCTATTAGAATTTATTATTTATGTGACCGTGACTTGGTCGTCTTTGATAGGGAAAACTTCTGTCCACCAACTCTCCTCTATACTATTTCTATATCTTTAGCTGCTTTCCCTATCTCTGACTACACGTTTTAATCTTTAATACCGGGTTTGCCATTGGCAGTCGTAGTCGTGAGTCCAGTTTCCATCCATGAAGATGAAGTTTTTTCTTCATATTTCTGCCACCTGCAGCTAGACGTTATGTGGAATTTGTCGATGATAAAAGTTAGAGGATATAATAATTAATCACAGGATATAAGTATTCATTAGCAGGAGTACATGCAGATTTGTATAAGAAACGTGATCAATGCATATCCCGGTGGATCTTTTTAATAACGCTGCTGCTGTTTAAGCATTTAATGTTAACTAACCAGTAATGTTTGGCTTTTCTTCGATCAGCGGGGATTCATGTTCATGTAGAACGGGTTTATGGAACAAAAATCTTTTTAACCGAAATAAATGCTAGATTACTTCACTCTTGCCTTTTAATTTATTTTGTATTTGTTCTGTATTTGTTTTGTATTTATTTTGTATTTATTTTGTATTTATTTTGTATTTATTTTGTATTTATTTTGTATTTATTTTGTATTTA
>JAQGAK010001558.1:0-29945 GCA_034696945.1 Lipothrix lubbocki | reverse complement strand
ACTACATAGATACCTATACTACATAGATACCTATACTACATAGATACCTATACTACATAGATACCTATACTACATAGTGCATAGATACCTATACTACATAGTGCATAGATACCTATACTACATAGTACATTGATACCTATACTACACAAACAACCTTGCTTACACCTTCACAAGGAGAAAGCAAGAGAAAGAATTGACGTCTAGCCTGTCAGCAGCAAGGTAGTGGAAGAGCTTGTTATAAGTATCTATATCTATAGATAGATACTTATACATTGTTATCCTTTGGACACATTCGGACAGCTAATGAAGCATCGTGTCTAAAAAGTAATATCTATATGTACACAAGTATAGATGCGAATGAGAATTTTATATATATGTAGATATGTGGATCTAAAGCATGGAAGTACATCGAATTTATTGTCCGGAGGGCTGGCGTTTGAAGAAGATATTATGAATTTCAGGAAATACATAGATATTTATTTATTTACATAATTTTCTGCAGTAGTAAAACGGAACTCATGGAGCACACCTGGATGAAGTCCTGGTTCTTCCTATACACGCGGTAATCATTAATGAAGCGATGAGAGCAGCAGGGCTCCTTTATTTCCGCATATAGTTTTTATATATGCGTTGTCAAATTCTCTTGCCTGTATATTAGTATCTTGCCCATATATTTACATACGGACTCTGCGTATTCTTATGCATTTATGTATGCATTCTGAATTTACGTATGTACGGACAGTGTGAATAAAGCTTGCAAAATATGCTTAAATATTAAGTGCGAGTAGTGGGTAATACTCAATCAACACGGCTCAAAACGTACCTTGAAAAGTAGTGTGAGATGTTTGACGGAGATACATATACTCTCAGGTACGGAAAATAGGTACTGCTATATGGGAAGTTTGGTTGTGAAATATATAAAATATATATGTATAGTATATGTTTTTGATGATTTATAAATTTTATATAAGGCAAAATTATTTTATTATTATTATTACAGATATTATGACACGACTATACATATGTATATGAACATTGTACATCATTCGTAGGTAACCCTATATGCAATACATAAAACGGCCACACAAACATGAATATTTAACTTCCCTAATGAAGATGCAAAGACTATGGGCTGGTTCTACTCTACAGTATAATTACATAAGTATGCATACAGATGGGTAGGACGTGGAAGTATGCGGAAGAACTGCGGAGGACAACACCGCCGGAGTCCCCTGGAGCTCCTTATAAATGAGCCTTTGATACACACGGAAATATTCACTAATTCCAACACCAGTCCTCACAATTATTTCCTGCAGGCTCATAAACATTTTGCGAGCCCACACCGCTCCATTATAAACACATATATTGCTCTGCGTTCTATATGTAGATATTCGCACAAGGCCCACTCGACTTGTTTTGGTAGGGAAATAGTCTGAATTCTAGACTTGCTCACTCGTTATTATGATGTTCTGACTATGGATGTTATTATGACTTTGTAACTTACTTCTGGTTCTCGGAATTTAAATTCTGGGCTGGGTACCTTAAATTCGAGTTTGGCTCCTTTGAATTGTGGCTTTAGTATCTTAAATTTGTGTTTGAAGGCGATTTCTAGTTTTGGTATCATGAACTACTATTCTTGAATCTTGAATATTGGTTTTGGTACCTTAAATTGTTGGTTTGGAATCTTACATTTTGGGTTTGGTGTCTTAAATTTTTGGTTTGGAATTTAACATTTTGGTTCTGGTATACTAAATTTTGGGTTTGGTATCCTAAATTTTGGTTTTGGTACCCTAAATTTAATTTTGGTACCTTAAATTTTGAGCTTGGTATCCTAAATTGTGATCTTGGTATCTTAAATTGTGATCTTGGTATCTTAAATTGAGATCTTGGTATCTTAAATTGTGATCTTGGTATCTTAAATTTTGAGCTGGGTATTCCAAATTTTGGGTTTGGTACCTTAAATTTGGGTTTGGTATCTCAAATTTTGAGCTTGGTATAATAAATTTTAAGCTTGGTATCTTAAATTTTGGTTTTGGTATCTTGAGGTTTTATTCATGAACCTAAAATTATGGTTTTGGTACCTTATATTCGGGGTTTGGTATCTTTATTTTTGGGTTTGGTACCTTGAATTTTGAGTTTGGTACCTTGAATTTTGGGTTTGGTACCTTAAATTTTGTCTACCTTAAATATTGATTTTCCTACCTTAAATATTGATTTTCCTACCTTAAATTTTAATTTCCGTACCAGAAATTGTGGTTTTGTTAGTTTAAATTCTGATTTTTTGATGTATAAAAGGGTAGTTTGAGCATCTTTGAGCTTTATCACCCTTAATTTTGATTTCAATGCCTCTAATTCTTGCCCTATGATACCTGAAATAATTCCAATTGCATCAACTTAAACGCAGGGTTGAACACCTTAAATCCTATATTCTGCACCTCAAGCTCAGATTTTAACACCTGAAATTCCTATTTTTCAAACTTCTATAATATTCCGTACCCTAATCATAAGTCCCTACTCTGCATGAACAGACCAAAAATATCCGTAACGCACATTACTTCTCAAAACATGCTTATGCAACATACTATACACCTTTCATTGCGTGAGGAACATGGAAAATCTGTATTAATTTATTTTCCCTAATTAATTTTATTAATTAGTATGTAGAACTTGTATAAAGAAATGCACCCGAAATTCCTTATAAACACATGCATTAATATTATCATTATTATTATTGAAAAGCCTGAAAGAACGCGGAAGCACCGTTGCAATTTATTATTACAAGAGTCCAAAAGTGAGTGTATTATATACATATCTCTCTATACTTGAGTTATATGCCAGTGGGGGTAAATTTCAGTCCGAACAGCAGTATCATGGACTCCTGTGTGTGTGTGTGTGTGTTTGTTTTTTCTGTGTGTTTGTGTCCTTTGAAAAGCCGGAGCCGTGAGGAGTGAAAAGGGGACTATATGGAGAGAATAATAATAATATAAGAGTAGGGAAGGTGGAATTTGCTCCGAAGAACGGTAATGTGTCATGCATAGGCAGGCAGGAGTCGTGTGGAGAAAGGAGGTAACCGAGTTACTTGTGTTGGGGGAGCTCATAGATCAAAGCCATTGTTTCCACTTAATCACACACAAGGGCTGGAACTATATAGTATGTACATTCCATAGGTATTTATAGGTATATAGTCCATACATCTACATCTCTTCATATGTATCTCTTTACGACTCCCTATTTCACATATGGTCCTTCGAACCGCTAAGTATATGTATTTAACATGTGTTTATATGCATGCTCTATTTGTATATATGTGTACTATAAGCATTGACTACTATATAAGCATGTGTATTCCCCACGTATGTACATACCATGTATCCTTATACGGCCTTAGATTAACATTGTGTCTTTGCAATGGTAATAATAATGCTTTGTAAATACATGCAATGGATTATCATATATAATGTATTGTAATAATGTATATATGTAGGGCCACAGTGCATAATCATATGATGATGTAAAGGTATATGTACATACATGTATATAATAATTATGTATTAATGCTCAACACCAATGTATAATGATTTGTATTTATAGTCCACGCCATGTTTTCTTATGGCCGTAGGATCGCATTACCATAATGCGCCCTGTGATGTATTGGACATATGTATATGTATGTGCTGTATAATTTATAGGTGTGATATATAGCTTATACACATATATGTGCTCACCTTATGTATTCCACTTTACTCGTGGCTACCTCTTTGACTCCGTATTTCACATGGTCCTTCGAGCCGCTAAGTTTATGTATTTAGTGTGTGTTTAAATGCAAATTGGTACATAGAGCGTGTATATTTGCATGTCAATATGCTTATAACCTGTATTTATACATGTAAGTATGTGCATAGCATGTGTTTATCTGCCAATATGCACATTCCATGTGATTATATGCCAATATGTACATTCCATGTGTTTATATGCAAATATGTACATAGCGTATGTTTGTATACGTAAGTATGTACATACCATGTGTTCATATCTAAATATGTACATACCACGTGTTTATATGTAAATATGTACATACCATGTGTTTATATGTAAATATGCATTAGTACGTAAGTTATAGGATAGAAAGAATGTCTTTAGAAAAAAACTTGTAATGATGACTACACGAATCCCACGTCCGATCCATTATGCAGTGCTAAAGTTATATAAATAATTACATTATGCACTCCCAGCCCGCCCGCCTTTGCATTATCAATCCTCCCAGTGTGGCTGCCTGCTTGGAAAACGAAAGTAGATTTAAAATACATGCACATAACTCCCTACAAAGGTTCTTATATTATATAAAAAAATTATAATAAAAAAAATTTGTATATAGGAAAAGCTGTTCCCTGGATATGAAAAAAGCTGCTCCTATGAATATAAAAAGTGGTTCTACAAATATCAAAAGCTGTTCTATATAAATATAAGAAAGATATGCTCCATGAATATAAAAAGATGCTTGATGTCCTTATGTAAAGCTGATATATGTATAGATGTGTAAAGTGGCGGAGCTTTTTACCCCGTCGTGGAAAAATATTTTCCTAAAGGCCAGCAGACATGAAAGTGTGCAGGCTAGACAGACAGCAGGAGGATTCAATAAAATCCATGGATCATTAAGTGAAGGTGCATTTTTTTCCGGGAATTAGGTCACCTGCTCCCTTCGCCCATTACTCCATTATGGATGGGAACTTACCGGCCCATTTAGCTTATTCTTCATATATTTAGCTCCCATTCATTCCTTCAGTCATGTGCATAATACATATACATACACGTATATACATACATGTATATGATTACCTATATCCCACGCATATATTCATAACACTCCCGCGCGCCTTGTACATAAAACAAAGCGGGATTCCTTTGTACGGGATATAAATTTTGGGGGAAATGTTTTTTTTGTACAGAGTTTTGTGCAGGCTCAGCGGAATTCCTGACGAGAACTGATAAGGGCATTGCCGGAGAAAGCACTACAGGAGGAAATTCTAGGTGGTGAAAGCTTAGGAAATACTGCGTTAATATCTTTGCATAGAAAGTACTTTTAGAAAGTGGAGAAAGTTCTGGTGAAAGTCAACTTCAGCTTTACAATTTTAGGGGAAAGCATTCAATTTTAGGAGAAAGCATAAGATTTTTGGAGAAAGCATTAAATTTTTGGAAAACGTTTTGGAGAAAACATGCAATTCTTTCATAAATATCATAAGAAAGTATCTAATCTTTTTGAAAAAATATTTTCTGCTGGAAAAATTGTTCACAATCAAGATTTTTTATATTTCGAAATTGATTTTTTTAAAATGAAGATAATTTTTGTATTGTAAAAATTTAAAAAAAAATGAAATTAGTTTTTTAAATTAAAAAAAAATTAACAAAATTTACGTAGAAAATTATACCACCAAAATAATTAACAAACAAAATTGTATTGATCGCCAAAGAAATGCAGAATACAAATACAAGTTCCTAGAAAACGTTTTCCCCTCAAAAAATAAAGAAAATTAAAAATTCCATTTGAAGAAGCTCTAAAAACCGCTGGAAAATTTGACAGGGGGCTGAGTAGAGAATGCATGTGTAACCAAAGAAATCGCACCTGCAGCTCTGCCGATGAAATGTATCTCGCGAGAAATTCCGGAGAAAGCACGAGCAGACCACCAGAAGAGGAGATGTGTGTGTGTGTGTGTGTGTGAGTTGTGGGAAAGTGTGGGATTTGCAGGAGCTCCGCACCTTATCCTTAAATCATGTCTACATGGACAGCTCCCTCGCAGATAAACAAGCGACTGGGGAGGGAATGGGAAGCAAAGCGTGAGAAGTCAATCAGATGGAGGAGCGGTACTCATCCTCCTCAATTTCACTTTCTCTCTCTCCCTCTCTCTCTCTACCTCTCACGCTCTTCCAATCCCATCTCCATCCCACCAAAACTTCCCTGTCTCACTTTGCCCCTCAAACCTCAAACCTCTCCCACCCCTTATTATGCACATATTCACCTCCACAATCTATATACAAAATACCTACAATTTGTATGAATTTCTTAAAAATTATATATTTATTTTTATTTATTATATATTATTTTTTGTAAAATTCTTATAATTTACCCTAGCAATCTTAATATTTTCTTTTCTTGGAAATTCGGATTAAAACACAAAACATAAAAGAATTCAAAATCCTCACCTATATTCACCGTAACTCCCTGTAAGATTTCAAATGCTCGCGCCAAATGTAATACAACATTCCTCACCTATATATTCGCCATAAATCTCTGTAAGATTTCAAATGCTCGCGCCATACATAATACAACATAAGGACCAATCAATGTTTTCCCATGCGCAGAGCCCGGGCTTAAAGCTTGCTAAATTAAATTAAAGCTACAAAAAAATAAATTGTGGAAATTTTAATAAATTCATAATTCCCGCCAAAAACTACAAATCCTCCCGCAGTTTCTGTAAATCCGTACGTACGTATTTTTTTATTATTATTGACAATAAATAGAAAAGGTATTCCAGACATATATAGAGTTACACATACATACATATGTGTACACATACCGTACATATACATATATATAGTACATATATTTATATAGTATTTATATAGTAATACATAACATTAATGAGAATATCGACAACAAAGAAACGCCGCCCTGACACGGACGCTATATATGTGCGTTCCCCAAAAATTGATTATTACAACACCTTTAAATAGCATATATAGTATATGTATGCATACATATACAATATTTAATATAAATATATTATTAAATTCTATATTTTTTCCCATTTATAATATATATAACTTCCGAGTATATATATGTATATAACAAAGATACTTATAATATAGCTATATGTATATATTAATATATAATAATGTATGTATAAATATATAGGTACTCATATATATTTGACCTTCCTCTTTTTCCCCTTTCTTTTTTCAATTTTTTTTTTTATTATTTGTTTGCTGTTTGTCTGTGCAGTGGGAAATATAATAAGAGAGAGAAGGAGGGAAAGAGAGAGAGAGAAAAAAAAGAGAGGGAAAAAGGTCCAGAGAATCGGTGGAAATGTCTTTCATGCTCTTTCTCTCCTTCATCCTCACACACCTTATATAGCCAATATTACACCTACGGACCGGGAGGAGTAGAGTAGAGTAATAATGAGCGAAAGGGAAAAAAGAGGAATCGATTGTGTACACGCGACATGGAAACGGACAAGAGAGAATATAAGAGCGGGAAAATTGGAAGGAAAACACACACTCAGTAGAAGAGAGGGAGAGAGAGAGGGAGGGAGAGAGAGTGAGTGGATAAATACGCCTGTAGGAAAAATAACACGCGGCCAAAAGAAAGAAAGAAAGGAAGAAAAAAGAAGAAGACGGAGAAAGGAAATGTATTAAAAGGAATCAAACTCCAGGAGTTGTGGGAACAAATTCTGTGGAGATACACCTACATATATGCATGTATGTACATATGTATGTAAGTATATGTAGATACATATAAGTATATTTTACCATTATAGACACATTGGAGGAGGAGTGGGGAAATCACACACACAGACAAAATATTAGGGATGAAAAAATTATAGCAAAATTTCCTGGCGCTAAATATTATTTTTTGGGTGTGGGGGAGGAGGGGGAAATAAAAAAAATTAAATTTCCATTTCATTTTCACACACGCACAGAATTCTTTTTAAGGAGGTGTGTAGGGGTGTCGAATGGGAAATTGACAAATATTTTACAATTTATTCTGATTCTAAAAATCCATTAGGATACACAGAGAATCTAAAATTAGGGGGGAAATACAATATTTAAACAAATCCAAAATTAAAAAATAATACAATATTTAAACAAATCCAAAATTTAAAAAAAAATACAAAATTAAAAAAAATACAAAATTAAAAAAAATACAAAATTTCAAAAAAATACAAAATTTCAAAAAAATACAAAATTTCAAAAAAATACAAAATTTTAAAAAAATACAAAATTTTAAAAAAATACAAAATTTTAAAAAAATACAAAATTTTAAAAAAATACAAAATTTCAAAAGAATACAAACTTTCAAAAACATACACAATTAGTATAGTTAACCCCTTGGAATGTATAGTAAAATCATAAAAGAAAACTTCTATACATAAACCAAACCAATGTAATTTGTTTGTTTTTTATGAAATTCCCGCGGAAAATCAGGAAGACATTAAAAATTGAACCTTATCACGCCATATAATTATTATTATGAGTAGGGTTCTTCAGGATGGATTTTAGTTGCTGTGTCTGCTGCTGCTGTTGCTGCTGTCCGTCCGTCCCCCTCAACCGATTCAGCGAAGTTGTGGAGGATGAGGTGGAACTTGAGGAGGATGAGGAGCTTTCGTGATCTTCTTCATCCTCCTCCTCCTGTTGTTGCTGCTGCTCCTGCTGCAGGTCATGCGGGTCATTATTTCCCTCCGGGGGAATATCTTGCTGCTGACCCGGCGTGGTGGCGGAATTCAAACTGGCGGACATCCGCATGAGTTCCAATTGGAGGAGGCGGTATTCCTCGAGGAAAGCGGCGAGTTGGGCGGCGTGGTAGTCGTAAGTGGCGGCGTGGGACTCGTGGAGTGGGGACGTGGGCATTGAGAGTCGGTCGTATTTCCCGCCATTATTGTGGTGGTGGTGGTGATGGTGGTAGGAATTATGATTTGGCGGTGCGAAGAATTGGGAGGAAGAGGCTGAGGAGCAAGAGGATGGGCCGGCGAGGGGTTCGGGATGCTGATGGTGAGGATGATGATGATGATGAGGATGATGAGATTGTTGAGGTTGAGATTGTTGTTGATGAAGGAAATGTCGGGGATGTTGATGAAGAGGATGGCGGGAGGGTTGGTAGTAGGGATCTTTGAGGACGTTGGTGGTACTATTGCCGTTGCTGCTGGAGTAGGTCAATGATTCGGACGAGGTGAGGGAGTGCGTTTCCGAGACGGAGTTGCCGTAGGAGGAAGAAGAGTGGTAGGCTGAGAGGAGCGGGGATTGACTCCCGGAATTCATCCGACGGTGGAAGTAACTGGGTCGGCTGTAATAATTTTATGGGGAAAGGAATAAACAGATGCAATTCCATTAGGGACTCCTCATAAACTATATCCATATATTTATTATCCCAGTCCCCTCGTCTCAAACATTCTATATATACCTTATAGTTACTTCTCGTCATCCTCATCTCTTATATGTATCTCCCATCTCTCTCTATAGCTCTTATTTCTATCTCTTTCCCTCTCTCTCTATCTCTCTCCCGCAACACTTCAAAATAATTATTACACTCACTCATACACTAAATTACAAACTTCCACTTTCCCTCATAAACTTTAACTGTCCCCCATTTATGTATGTATAGCTTGGGCGAAGTATCAAAAAGTACTAATTTCTGTGTTGAGAGTATAGAAATTGGTACTTTGGGATCCTACTATACTATGTATACTATGTATATACTAATTGTAAGTATTGGGATAGTATGTATATACTTTATACTTGTACTGTATATAGTAAAAAGTAAGTAAGTAACTTGTGGGTAAGTATAAGTATATACTGTATATAGTATAAGTATAGTAATATGCGGAGTCTTTTCAATTTCTAGAAATATTTCCAGCAGTTTTCCCGCCTTATATTCAAGTCTAATACTTATACAATAAGTATTTTTATTTTTATTTACTTATGTATTTTTTAGGTTTTTGAAATATTTCCCGCATTTTTTTATACTCCTTATTAAGAATTTAAAAAAACAAATTCCGCGTTTTTTGCTCCATCCTTTGATTTTTTTTAAATAGTTCCAACGCTTTTTAAAAATTTACCATATTAATTTTTTTTTAATTCAAACTATTTCCCGCGCTTTTTAAAGTAAGGTTTTAGCATAGGATTTTTTAAAAAATTCAAAATATTTCCCGCGCTTTTTTAAATAAGGTATTTAGCATAGGATTTTAAAAATTCAAAATATTTCCTAGGCTTTTTTTAAAATTGATCATATGATTTTTTTAATTCAAAATATTTCCCGCGCTTTTTAAAATAAGGTATTTAGCATATGATTTAAACAGTTTTTCAAAGCATTTCCCGCTTTTTTATAATTATTTTAACCTTGAATTTTTTAAAATACGCTGAACTTTTATTATTTAAAAAAAAACTTCCCGCGCTTTTTTAAATACTCAGTTGTATGCAGTATATGTATTATTTTTTTCAAAATATTTCCCGGGCTTTTAAAAAATATGACACTCAATTGTTTTTTTTTAGATATTTCCATCGCTTTTAAGAGATTTTATTTTTCTGGCACTTTTAAAATTTGGGTTTTTTATAAAATTGTAATAATGTTTTCTTCAGAGTAAATAAAATTCATTAAATAATTTTTATTTTCTTTAAATTTTAAATGTCTTTAAATACAAAACTATTTCTCTCGGTTATTTTTTTTTTAAATGTCAGAGTCTTCTGAGGGAAGGAGAGTTGGTTGAATTTTGATATTATTATTTCCTTCCTGCTTTATGCAACATTAGGTTTTACTGGAGAAAATTCCTCAAGTTTATATTTCACTTATTGCCGCCGCTCTTACTTTATTCAAGACATCTCTCCCTTTCCCCCTCACGCCCTTTTACTTTCCGCCAACAGAGTAACGTTTTTCATATTTCCCTATATACTTATACATACTTTAATTTTTTTCCTCTCACTTTCCCCCTTCCCTATATATATAAGTAAGTAACCCTTACATATTTCCTCTTTATATTCCCACAGAAGAGTTATACTTTCAAGAAAAAAATTTTTTTTTTTTTTGGAGGGAGCAATTTTTTTTTTGAAAACACGTCTGAGCCATTATACGCATTAACTTACTTTTAGTTTGGTTGCGGGAGGGAAAAATCCAATAAACTCGCTACTGCACGTCCCCAACGCTTTTACTTACTTACTTTTCCATACCTTCCGCTCATTTCTCACTCCGCGCTCGTAAACCATCCGACCTGCCCTGGCGAGCGGAACGCGTCATCATATTTCCAACCCGCGTCTCCTCTTTTTTAAAAAAAAACCAACGCACCACCAGCACCATCCATATCCCAAATCCTAATCTCTTTTTTTATTTTTAAGTTTTTGGGATCCCGCCAACAACCAGTTTGGAGGGAATTTTTTAAATATTTTATTTTTATTTTTTTTAATAAAATTTATTTTTTGTGAATTAATTTATTTTTTGTGAATTAATTTATTTTATGTGAATTAATTTTTTTTGTGAATTAATTTAAGTTAATTAAAAAATAAAATTGTTTTTTTAAAATTAAAATTGTTTTTTTTTAAATATAATTGTTTTTTTAAAAATATAATTGCTTTTTTTAACAATAAAATTGTTTTTTAAAAATATAATTGCTTTTTAAAAAAATGAAATTGTTTAAAAAATATATAATTGCTTTTTTAAAAGATAAAATTGTTTAAAAATAAAATAAAATTGTTTTAAAACAAATAAAATTGTTTTTTAAAATATAATTGGTTTTTTAAAAATAAAATTGTTTAAAAAAAATAAAATTGCTTTTAAAAAAATTGCTTTAAAAAAAATAAAATTGCTTTTAAAAAAAATAAAATTGCTTTTTAAAAAAATAAAATTGCTTTTTAAAAAAATTAAATTGCTTTAAAAAAAATAAATTGCGTTTAAAAAAAATAAAATCGCTTTTAAAAAAAATAAAATTGCTTTAAAAAAAATAAAATTGCTTTAAAAAAATAAATTTACTTGTTTTAAAAATAAAATTTCTTTTTTAGGCAAAATGTGAAGAAAAGCAAAATAAATGCTGAAAAGGGAGAAAGTAGAAAAAAAAGTAAAAAGAAAAAAAAGTGGAACTAATAATCCCCTCGTAAAAAAGGTGAAGCCGGCTCATGAATTGAGGGAAATGCATAGGAATACTAAGGGAGTGCATAAAATATTTCATGTGCAGCGGCAGGAGCAGCAGGAGCAGCTTTTAAGTAAAAGAAAGTACGGCTGAAGGAAATATCTGACGAGTAGAGAAAAAGGGAAAGTACAATACTCTGCATATGGAAAAAATAGTATGTTCATACCTCCATACACGAATCAACTCTTCTTTTTTCTTCTTTTTAAAAAAATACATTTCACACTCGTCGGCGATTTTATTAGGACTTTTTATGTATAAGAGTCTAGCGAAGCTTTTACGCTGCACTTTATATTCAAGGTGATCAATTCCGCCTCCAACTTTCTCCGCATACTTTCACAAAATCCCCTCCAATCTCCGCCAACTCAACTCAACCAAGGACGTCTGTAATGGTGGCAAGTGAATTCTGTCCAATTTTTACACATTTCCCCAGCATATATATGTATACTCATTTCCCCTGTATTATTCCCCATAAATTTCCGTTACACAAAGGGCTCAAATATTGATTCTTCACAAATTTTATTTAGCAAAATTTCTATTTGTTCTCGTTTTTACATCCCCCCTGAATTTTATTCGGCCTATTTCTTTATTTTAAAATTAATTTTTTTTATTTTAAAATTAATTTTTTTTATTTTAAAATTATTTTTTTTTATTTTAAAATTAATTTTCTTTATTTTAAAATTAATTTTGTTTATTTGAAATTTAATTTTTATTATTTGAAATTTAATTTTGTTTATTTAAAATTTAATTTTGTTTATTTGAAATTTAATTTTGTTTATTTCAAATTTAATTTTCTTTATTTCAAATTTTAATTTTCTCTATTTTAAATAAAATTGTCTATTTGTATTCTCTTTAATTTCATTGTCATTACAATTTTCTAAACTAAAATTCCATTTTGTATCTAAAACTCTTCCTAAAATCCACTATTTCCCACCAACTAAAATTCCTATCTTCATCCTCAGATTTTAAAATTTGTGACTACAACTATGGCGGGATTTAAAAAAAAATGCCCTCCAACCTATGAGGATTTAATATATGAGATGAAAGAAAGAATTCTCACTGATAATCATGGTTGCGGTTTGGCCTGGGAAGACTGACAAAATTATTTGCCGAGGAAGACATTTTCTCATCAATGAGGTCGGGGAATTTCTCCCTCCCCGCCGCAAATTCCCGCTGCTGCTGTTTGCCTGCTCGGTTGACGAGGGCGCCGGGATTGTTGCTGCTGCCAGACGCACCGGCGGTTGCGGTCGGCGGTGAGGAAGGGCTGGGGATGAGTCGAGTGGTGCAGGTGTGATCCTCCGCCGCCTCATCCTCCGCTCTGTAGATCCGCGTGGTTTTAGGTACGGCAGGTCTGGGTGGCTTCACATTTGCGGTGGCGTTGACCGCCGCCGCCGTTGTCGTCGTCGTCTTCAAAGAAGACGGATGGTGGTCCCACGCAGCGCTTTCCTCCTCCTCCTCCGGATCCACCGTCGGCAGAGCTTTGTAATCTCGCCCGGGCCTTTCCCCCGACCGGAGACTCCTCACGTTATTCGTCACCACCGCCACCGCCGCGGCGCTCACATTGTTTTGAAGCAAATGATTATTACTATGGTCGCCGGTGGGGCTACTCGAGGTCGGAATGGCGCTCCCGCCATTCTGACCCGTCACGTGATTCAGCTCTATCTTGTCCGTCTGGTGGTTCGGGATCATCAGCGTGCTTTGGCGGTGCCGCCCGACCATGCAGACGCAGGAGAGAAGGAGACACACGACGAGGGTCAGCAGCGCTGCTACCAACGTCCCCGTAAACAGGAGGCGCCCTGAAATTTAAAAAAAAGCCCGGGTGTTTAACTTTTTTATTTTTAAAACACATTTGATTTAACCCAATTTTATGGATTTTTTATATTAACTTCTTTGGATTTTAAGCGGGAAATATTTTGTAATTTTAAGCGGGAAATATTTTGTAATTTCAAGCGGGAAACATTTCAGAACTTTATGATGAAAATATTTCGAAATTATACGCGGGAAACATTTAAAAATTTTAAGCGGGATATATTTTGAAATTTCAAGCGGGAAATATTTTGTAATTTTAAGCGGGGAATATTGTTTTCCCCTGCAATTTCAACAAAACTGGAAAATTCTTCTCCCATAGAAAATCAATATCCCACCACTAACTTCACAGAAAAAACAAGAACCACAACAAAGGAAAGGAATCCCCGGATCCTACACAATCCCGCCATTCCCGCTGGGTGAGCCATTGGAATGTTTGTTATTCTCGGATTTTTACGCAAAAAAACAAGAAAAAACGCAGTAAGAATAGCATTTAATTTTTTTTTTTTTTTTACTTTTTTCCATTTCCAAAAATTGCATGCAGGATGCATAAATTTCCTTATAAATAATTTATTTAAAATAAAAAAAGCATATTTTTCAAACAGCAGAAAGTGCACTTCACATACCATTGGCGAAGGATCCCAAAGTACCAATTTGTATCCCTCCCACACAGAAATTAGTACTTTTTGATACTTCGCCGGCAAATATCCGTGTATATGAAATGGGTTGTAAACAAATTGTGAGTATATAAAAAAAATGTCCGCGTATAGGATTTGACCAGGATTTTTTTGTTTTTTGTGGATTTGTGAAATAAGTGTGTGAAATTGGAAGGAATAACGGTAAAGTGCGAAAAAAAAGGGAAAGGGTGTGTGCATGGTTGAAGCAGAATGCGGGCGCTATGAGAACGTGGCCGTGCTTAAACGGTGACCGACGACTCTCCCACACAAAACAACATTCCTCTCTTTCTCTTCTTCGTCCTCCTCAAGCTTTCCAGCCCAATGACTGTCAAAGAAATAAATGGCCACTTTCTCTCCACAACCCTCCAGCTCTTCTTCTTCTCTTTTCTCCTTCCCAATGCATCAATTCCTCCTTCATGTCCACAACCCACAAACGTCTCCAATGCACTTTCTCTATCTTTTTTTTTCTCTCTCTCTCGTTTTTTCCCCTCCGTGCGGACACAGACGTAAATGTCTCTCCCAAAGTTCCATCACCACATTATGCCCTAACAAGTGTCCATTCTCCATTCTTTTACAACCCCAACAAGAATAACAATGCGCTTTTATTTTTTCTTCTACCAAAGCTATTTTTAAAATCATTGTTTACGCTACAAATTCCATGACCACGCTTTGGAGATTCATGCAAAATAGCTAATTTGGGGCAGAGTGGACAATTGGAGAAAGTTACAAAAATGCAGGGGGAAATCAGAATTTTATTTTGTAAGATATATAGCACAATATTTGGGAGAAAGTTTTAAAATTGCAGAGAAAGTTTGGGTGAAAGTTGGTGAAAGGCGTAGAAATTTGGGAGAAAGTTCTAAAAATGGATGGAGAGTTGTGGTGAAATAAAATAAATTTCAACAACATTTTGGTAAATTTTGGTGGGTGAAAGTTGGTGAAAGTCATTAAAATTGGGGAGAAAGTTTTGATAATGCATGGAAATTTGGACAACAATTTCAAAAATGAATGTAAAATGTGATGAAACTTGTTTAAAATTCTTGGACATTTTTGGTGAAAGTTGAAAAAGGCATAAAATTTTGGGGGTAAAATAAAATTCTACAGTAAAAGTTTAAAAAATTGTCAATCAAAATTTGGGAAAAGTTTAAAAAAAAATGAATGCAAATTTTTGGGAATTGACACAAATTAATTTGGGTGAAAGTTTAAAATTGCATGTAAATCTTGTATATGAAAGTTGAAAAAAATTGATAGAAAATGATTGAAATTTTAAAAATAAAATATAAATTAGGATGAAAGTATATAATTTGAATATAAATATGAGTGAAAGCATTTAATTTTTAGGTAAAAATTTGATGATGACAGTTTCAAAAAACGATTGCGTACAAAACTTTAAAAAAAATTATAAATTAAAAATTTAAACAAAACAATTTCTATTGTGGGTGAAAGTTTTAAAACGTTTTGGAATTTGGAAAGTAATGAATAAAATTTAAAAGGAAAGCATAATTTGTCAGAAATCCCCATAACAAGGGAAAGTGCCAGTACCTGCCATTTGCTCAGTCTTATTTTGAAGGACGACGAGGGAGAAATTAGCAGCAACGGAGCCCGCCCGGCTCTCCCCTCGACAGCTGTAGAGACCCGTGTCCCTCGGCGTGGTCCGGATTATCGTCAAAACGGACTTTTTAAGTCCTAAGCTCCTGTCTTGCAGTTTATCCCGCCCGTGGTCCTCATTCTCTTCCCGCTCCTCATTCTCCTCCTCCTCCTTCCATCCGAAGGACTCGGTGATCAACAGCGTCCCTCCGCCCGTCCAACTCGTCCCGTTCCCTAGCGACACTCCTTTACTCCCCATCTGCCAGTTTACCTGCCCAAGAGATCAACGACATTTAATTCCATTTTCAATTATATTAGAGCATTTGGCACATTTGCTCTATTCTACAGCCAAAAAACATTTATTTTTTATTTGTTTTTTTTTAATTTGTCGTTTTACTGGCTTTTTTGACCGTTACTTAACTTTCTCCGGCTTTCTTTATTATATTTTTCCTTGCTTTTTTGTTTGATTTTTATGGTTTGTTTAATTTTTTAAATTTAATCTTTTTAAATTTATTTAACGGCATTTATTCACTTCAAGTGTTTTTAAATTAAAAAAAACTTTCTCTGGCTTTCACCTTATAAATACCAAAAGTTGCTTGCTCGACTAAAAAACATTAGCTTTCTTTTACTTTATCTAGCAAAATCAAATCATTGTCTTCCTAAAAATGCTTTCTCTTGCTTTATCCGAAAAAAATTATGCTTTCTCTGACAAAATATTTCCCCCTATTTTCGGCAAAATAATCTTCTTTCTCCTGAGAAAAAATATTTTCCCGTGCTTTCACCAGAAAAATAAAATGCTTTCTGTAGCTTTCTTTTGCAAAATAAAATACTTTCTCTTGCTTTTTCCTGCAAAATAAAATGTTTTTCTTAGCTTTCCCTTAAAATATTGAATCAGTTGTCCTGCTTTCCCCTGCTAAATAAAATTGTTTCTCTTGCTTTCTTCTGCAAATTAAAATTCTTTCTCTTGCTCTTTTTGCAAAATAAAAAGCTTTCTCTTGCTTTTTGAGCAAAATAAATGCTTTTGGGCAAAATAAAATGCTTTCTTTTGCTTTTTGAGCAAAATAAAATGATTTTTGGGCTAAAGAAAATCTGTTTGGACTAAATAAAATGCTTTGTTTTTCTTTCTTTGACAAAATAATTTTTTCTTGCTTTTTCCTGCAAAATATAATGCTTTTCTGATTCCCACCCCCGCATTTTTGCTTTCTCCTGCGTCATAATTTAATTTCTGCGAAGATTATTTTCTGATTAATTAAGATTTCTAATGCTTCGCCCTACTAGTTTTTGTTTTTAAACCAATTTCTCTATTCAACTGTGAGTTAAATTCAATGTAAATTTTTCTTGCGTTCGCTTATGCGTTCTATTTTTAGCTATATTGAGTATATTTCCGCTTTGAATTTCCTTTGAGTCGTGCCTTTGTATTTCCTTGCTTTGCTTGTTTTCATTTGGAAGGGAAAGTTGAATGGAATAGAAATGTATATTTTTGTTATACACATGTTCTACTTTCACCTTTAGAATTCTCGCCTAATCTCAACTTCACTGCTAGCAGGTTTGAAAGCTTTTTAATATTTCCCATTCAGCTTTTAAATGCTTTTATGTTCATTTTAAATACTTTCTCTTTACTTTCTATAAGCACTTTCTTTTTGTACTTTGCAAATATTTATATACGATTTTCTTTGTCGTTTTCAGTTTTAATGGATTTCTTAAAATATTTAACCGTTTTTAATTATTTGTTCAAGCAAATTAAATCTAATAAATCTTAATTGTTACTTTATATCTTTTTTATAAATATTCATCACATTTTAAAAATGTTTTATATTTTTTTAACCTTTCCCACCATATTTTCTAAAGAATCAAAATGTTTTTACAAATTTGTTGGTCTAATTTTCTAAACCTTTTTTGGTAAATTCTTTAAAGTTTTGGCAAAGTTTTATGAAATCGACAAATTTTGTAATCAATCGTCAAATTTTTCTTAAATTGGAAATTTTCTTTTTTAGCAAATTTCCTTTGAATTTGTAAATGGTTTCTCAAATTTGTTAAACATTTTTACCAATTTGAAAAAATTACCAATAATTCAAAATAAAATTTACCAGGATTTTTTTAAAACTGACCGCAATTTTAATTGAAATTTACTAAGAATATCGTTTTAAAATTGGCCAATTCTATAAAAAAATTCAATTCTTTAAAATTTACCAATTCCTAAAAATTTACCAATTCCTAAAAATTTACCAATTCTTTAAAATTTATCAATTTTTTGAAATTTACTACTTCTTAAAAATTCAACAATTCTTTAAAATTTACCAATTTTTTAAAACTTACCAATTTTTTAAAATTTACCAATTTTTTAAAATTTACCAATTTAAAAGTTTGTTGACATTCACAAATTTTTTGAAATTCACAATTTTTTTTCAATTCACAAATGCTTTCAATTTCAACAATTTTGTAAAAATGTCTACCAATTCTTTAAAATTTCCCCCCTACAAATGTTCCAAGCGTCCTAGATCCGACCAACATGATTTCCCACATCTCACTGTTTTAAATGAATTTCCCCGTAAATTTCTCTTGTTAATGTATTTCCCGTGTCATAGTGTTAATGTTTAAAAGAGCATCCGCTTCCTAAAAACAAGTGTCCTCGAAATGTCAGCGGAAATTTGATTAAGGGCGCCGCAAAAACAAGGGAAATAATGGATGATTCGCGTGGAAATTCGGTGTATTTGTAAATCAAATTGAGGAAGCAAATTGGGGACATGTCAATTTTCCCTCTGCTCTGCACTTTGCTCTCCCCACGAAGAATGATTATTGTGGTTTATATATGAGATACTAAAAGTATCAAAACTAAATACAATGCGGGGAAATTGAAGTTGTGGTATTTAATAAAATAAAAGCTCGTGTTGAGTGGTGGCTTTCCACGTGGAGTGCGGCGGGAGATTTAAAAAAACTTCTCTCTCTCTCTCGCTTTCTCTTTCACTTTCCCTTTCGCTTTCTCCCTCCATTTTCCAATTTGTCCTCATCCCCCCGAGTAAATTTCAATTAACAGGGGAAATGATTGAGTTGTACACGTAAATCACATTAAACAATAAATTCCTAATGGAGTCGTCCCTGCCGCGCTGTGAGATTTAATCATGAAGGATTATTTTCCATTTACAACTTATAATTATGCTAATAATTGCACTTGAAATTCCCTCTCCGCTTCTTTTTCTCCCTTTTCTCATCGTCGTCGTCGTCGTCGTCGTCGTCCTCATCGAAATTGTGAAATTCTCTCCGTGGTGCTGCTGCTGCTGCTGCTTTTGCTCCAAAATGAAATATTGCCTCATATACATTTTTGCTCCCAATTCCCCTAAAAGTATGTGCCCTATATCCATAATTATGCATATGTATGTACATATGTACATCATATAGAAAAAACCCGGGTTTCGATTTTACACCCGTAATAATTATTATCCTCACGGGGAAAGCATATGAGCAAAAATAGAAATTTACACATTTGCTACTGCTGCTCCTGGTGCTGCTGCAGAATTTTTTGTTTTGTTTGTTTGTTTGTGTCGTTAAGTAATTATGTGATGTGACGGAATACCAAGGGAAAAAAGGAGAAAGCACTTTTTGATACAAAAAACTTTCCTTTTGCTTTGCTTTTATGCTCTATACCCGGAGATTTTTTATTCTTTTCTCTCTTTTTTTTTTACTATGGCGAACATTCTTAGAATTCTCTTGCTTTAGAAAATTATTACTTTTGGAAGAACAACTTTGGCCCAAAAAAATCTAATTAACAAGATTTCCCTTTTTTTATGGCCGACTTTGCACACACTTGCAGTATAGGGGAAATTCAAAAAGTGACTGACTCGGATTATTAATTTTACATACAGTTTTTAAATTAAATTAAAAAAAAATTATTTAATTAAAAAAAATATAAATTAAATTTAAAAAAAATTTAAATTAAATTTTAAAAAAATTTAAATTAAATTAAACAAAATCCAAATTAAAATAAATTAATCAAAATTAAAATTAAAATAAATTAAGCAAAATCCGAATTAAATTAAATTCAGCAATATCCGAATTAAATTAGAAAGAGAGTTAAAAGTAAAGGGAAGGAATAAGGTTGCACTATAAGCCTATATACAAATATGGAGGGAGGAGGCCTGTCTAAATTGAATGTATATATTGCTTATATATGAGCACATGACATATGTATGTACATATGTATATCCATAGTATGGTCGGATATGAAACATATGTACGTACATATGTATATGCATATTATTATACATTCTCATACACAAGATCTCCAATGTATATGAATGGATAAACTTTGTTTTCACGAAAAAAAAAACACAAACTTGATTTATTTTTGGTGAAAGTGCCGGCGCGCTCCACATGTAAAATTGCCGGAGCATTATTTTCATTTCCAGAGCAACAGCAACAGCAGCAGCGGTCCGGACCCTTTAAATCAATAGGAAATTCTCTGGACTGGAGAGGCGGCCAGGAATTGTGCATAAGGGAAGGAATTGAAAGGAAGACAAAGGAGAAAAGAGAGAGAGAGAAAACTATCCTGGAAGTATTTATCCGTACAAAACAAATTGGCTCAACATACAAAAACATAGGAGAGTTAGTTTCCCCCCAAACAAAAAACAAACTTCCCATGCATTTCAATTGCCCTTTTATTTGTAGGTGAAAATACTTTCCATATTTTACATTCAATGGGGAAATTTTCTAAAGCTGTTGAATTTTTGGTGGTTGGGAATTCCGAAAGAGAAAGCGAAAGGGAAAATTTGTAAAACTCGCAGAAAAAGAGAATAACTCTATCGCACTTATTGACTCAAATGGAAATACATAGATAGAGGTAAGTTGGAAAGGCAAACATGGAATGTCCGGACGCTCCCCTCCCCCCCCCCAACGTTTTTAAACTCTTTATACGCGGGTCTGTAGTATCTAAAGTAATTTGTCAAACATTTATTTAAATATTATTCCGCGCTCCCCTCTGGCCTCCCGGCCTCTCTTTTTTTGCATTTCCTCGTTCCCCTATATTTGTTGTTATATTGGTCCGTCAATTACTTCCACATCCTTTCACTATTCATGTACCTATGTATGTACGAATTATTTTATTTTATATACTCAATATTTAGCGTTTCTTGCCCTCACGGTAACCCCGGTTTTTTTAAAAAAAAAATGTTTTTTTTTTAGATTTGGCAATTTATTTTTCAATTTCTATTAATTAATTTTCTTTTAGAATTACAAATTGAATGAAAATTAAATTTCGCGGATTTAAAAAACCATTTATGTTTTATAATGGTTTTATATCTCAATGTTTTAAAAACCATCAAATTCTCTCAAGTGTTTCAAATTAAAAATGAAAAAAACCATTATTCTTCGATTTATTAAAAAACCATTAAATTAAATTCACAGTGCCTCAATAATTAAATTCACAGTGCCTCAATAATTAAATTCACAGTGCCTCAATTTATTAAAAAACCATTAAATTAAATTCACAGTGCCTCAATTTTCAAGGAGAAACCCCAACACACTGCTAAATCATGAAAACCTTTTCAATGCCCTCAAGGTGCCACAATTTTAAAATAATGAAAAATTCATTCTTGAATAATTTAAAGCCAATAATATTCCTCTCATGGTTTTTTAATTTTAGGATGGAAAACTCTAAAAATAATTTTAAAATAGGCAGGAAATGCATTTAGGTCCATCCGCATGTGCCGCTTCTTTTCAAAGGGCTCTGCGGGAAAGTTGCCTCAATTTTAAAATTAATTTGGAAAAACTGAGGTGGGCCTCACATAATAAATTTTAAAATATTTCCTAATAAATTTACTTCGTTGCTTCCAAATTTGAAAAAGCTGCTAGAAATTTTAAAAATATTACTGAAAAATTTGAAAATGTTCTAAATCATTTGAAAATATTCCCAAACATTTGAAAATATTCCCAAAACATTTGAAAATATTCCCAAACGTTTGAAAATATTCCCAAAACATTTGAAAATATTCCCAAAACATTTGAAAATATCCCCAAAACATTTGAAAATATTCCCAAAAAAATTGAAAATATTCCTAAAATTTTTGAAAAAATACCTAAGAAATCTCAAAATTTACGTGAAAAATCCCAGAATATTACTAAATTTTTTGAAAATATACCCAAATAATCTCAAAATTTACGTGAACAATCCTAAAATATTCCTAAAAGTTTGAAAATATACCCAAATAACCTCAATATTTACGTGAAAAATCCCAAAATATTGCTAAAAAATGTGAAAATGTGACCAATTGAAGTAATTTGTTTGGAGTACTTGAAGTGTAAAAGGTGTTTGAGTGTAGTAGAATGGGAATGTTTAGATCTTGAAGGGGAGAATAAGTGAAAGTGAGGGCACATGCCAATATTGATTTTATGCCCATATGCAGTGTGTGTGTGTGTGTGTGTGTGTGTACCGGAGTGAGTGTTTGTGTTTGTGGAGAGTCATGTGGGGGAAATGGGCCTTGAGATTTCAGTTGTCGTGTCTAATCACTATGCAATTACTCCATTATGCATACTTGAAATGTATTTTGGATCAATTCTCCCAACACTCCTCAATGTACATACCTATCCAAATTTATATGTACAAAACCCACGTCTGTCTGTCTCTCACTTTCTCCTTTTCGCATTCTCTCTGGCTTTCTCTCTCTCACACACACAAGCACAAATTTCCCTATATACGAATTCCTCTATTTGAACAAGCCGCCCATAAGGGAATCTAACAAGTTTATAAATATATATGGCGAGTATATGTTATAGTTAGGGATTTCACATGTGTGTGAACGCCCCATATATAAGTAACGTGTGGATTATTGTACGCACATATGTACATAACCAGCCCTTATATTTATGCGGAATCCCTCGCCCCGCGATCATTATCGCTACCACACAAATGTCCCCGTCAAGCTCAAATGTACACTACACACGTATCAATTATTTCATTTCATTGGGCACAAATCTAATGTCACAACATCACTTTTGTTCATAATACATATACGTAGATACAGTTATTTGGACGTAAATGTATCTACAACTGTACATAGCTCTGCTTATCCCTTATTCCTCTGTCAACCTCCTGATTTCTCATCGTCCTTTCACCTTCCCCCATTTGTCATACATTCCCGCGCTCCCCCCACACCACTCAACTTCCACATTTGTGTCAAATCCCCTGTTTGTTCCTATACCCGATTTCTCACTTATTGTTATAATTCCTATAGATACTCCATTTATCCGAGCTTTCTCTTTTGTTGTTGGGTACTACCACTTCCTCCATTCTTAATTTACTTGCTTTTACCATCATTCTCCATTTTGTATCTGTATCTTATTATATAATTATTATGTTTTCCCATTTGTTTTTGTTGCAACGTGGTTTTCCATTTGAAAATTCATATTTCAAATTAGATTTAATTTCAAACTGAAAAAAACCAATAAATTTCCTCAAAAAGTGCCTCATAATTAAGAAACCATTATTATTTTCTTTTTGGAATCAGGAAACCATTAAACTCGGTCACATGATGTTTCAATTTTAAAAGGAAAAACCCAATAAATTTCTGACGGAACCTCAATTTTAAAATGAAAAACCCTACAAATTCCTCCACGGTACCTTAATTTTAAAAAGAAAAAAACCAATAAATTTTCCTCACGGTCCCTCAATTTTAAACTGAAAAAACCATCAAATTCTCTCATGATGTTTCTATTTTCAAGTGGAAAAACCAATGAATTCCCCTCATATATGGTGACTCAATTTTAAAATAATTAAAAATCTATTAAACTCGCTTGTAGGATGTTTGAATTTTAAAAGGAAAAAACCAATAATATCCCTCACGGTACCTCAATTTTGAAATTAAAAAAAACTAATTAAATTCTCATATGATGTTTGAATATTTAAATGAAAAAAACATTAAATTCTCTTATGATGTTTGAATTTTAAAATGAAAATAACCATTAAATTGTCAAATGGTTTTTGAATTTTAAAATGAAAAACCTAACCAATGTCCTCACGGTATACCTCAATTTTAAAATAGAAAAAACCATTAAATTCTCTCGCTTGTACCTAAAACCCTACGTAAATTTTCTGACTAAATCCGCAAATATAATTCAAATTGTCAAAACAAATTAAATTGAAAATTGCAGAACCTACTCCAAAAACTATATATTCTACAAAGTCGGATAGGGTGGAGATAGATGAACAAAATAAAAAACCAATTGGCCTACATACCAAATATTTGAAAACAAAAACATTTTTTATAGATTTACATACAAAAAAGAGGTAAAAAAAAGGAACAATAATAAGTGAAATGTTGCAAAGCAATAAAGAAATTCCGGCCGCAAGAAAGAAGGCGAAACTTGAAGAGTTTGCAATGAGGACTGACGGGAGAGAGGAAAGGTCAGAGACGACGGGAGTTAAAGGAGGAAAGGTGAAGACGGGACTGAAAAGGAGAGAGAGGAATAAGAAAAGGAGGATTAGGTTGCGCTTTCCAAAAGGGAAATGCCAGCCAGCCAGCCACACTTTACACAAGTAAGTTTTGTGCCCAAACAAAGGCACAACTTGACTAAATCCTCCTTTATATATAGTGTGTACATATATACGCTTCTTTTTTTTTTTAAAAAAGCAAGAGAAAGGTGAGAACTCTCTGGAAAGAAGAGGAGAAAGCTCCAGACAGGCATAAAGATATTACAAGTCAAAACCAGATAGAAATTTATGCAAGGCGTAAATGGTGATAAAGGCAGAAAGCCTGTTAGAGGAAGATGGGCGTATGGGAGATAAATGGCACAAATACTCTCAACATTCCCATAAGTCCCTGGGTATAAACTTGAATTTTTTTCCCAAATTCCCTCCAACAATTCCCCCCAAAAAATCCTCCCTTGTTCCCTCTGTAAGCCTTTAGGGACATTCATTACAAAAGGCGCTTGCTTTTTGCAAAAACTTTAGGACGCTCCGTCCCCATATGTTCTCTATTTTTTCATTTCACTATAAGTCGGCATATATAGAGAACAGTTTTGTTTACTTTTCCATCCCTTTCCCTTCCGGAGAAAGAAAGAGAGAAAGAAAGAAGAAGAAGCAAAAGAAGGAGAACTGCATGAGGGAAAGTCTGCATAGGGATCGGGAAAATTCTCAAGAAGGAACAGCTGCAAAAAGTGGGAAATATTTTGGGGTAATGGAGACGGGATGTTTGAAAAAGAGGGAAGTGGAACAAATGTGAAAATAAAAAAATTTTAAAGTGCAAAAAATTCTAGGGAAAGTTTTAAAAATACTCAAGACAAACTATATGTAATTTTTTAGTGAAAGTAAACAATCTTATTAAATTAGTAAAGATTTTTTTTTAAATTTTCTATACATTTTTTCTGAAAAGTATTTAATAATGCTGGATGAATAATGAACCAGAGATGCCAAAAAATATTTAAAAATTAATTTTTACTTTTAAAAGGAAAATAATTAATACAGAAAACATGGCAATCATTGAAAAACACAAAAAAATGATAAGGAAAGCACAAAAATATTCAAAACATAAAAAACGCATGAAAAAAACCATTAAAAGAGAAAGCATGGAAATCGTTAAAAAACTACAAAAATGAAAGAGAAAGCGTAACGATTATTGAAAAAATAAAAGAGAAAGCTTGGAAATCAATAAAAAACAACAATAATGAAAGAGAAAGCAAGAAAATTATTAAAAAATAAAATATAAAGCATGAAAATTATTGAAAAATAAAAAAGAAAGCATGAAAATTATTGAAAATTAAAGAGAAAGCATGAAAATTATTGAAAATTAAAGAGAAAGCATGAAAGTGATTGAAAAATAAAAGAAAAAGCATATAAATTTTTGAAAAATAATAGAGAAAGTATGTAAATCATAAAAACTGAAACAATTATAGAGAAAATAGAAAAATAAAAAAAATTGTCAGAATATTTTCAAAAAAGCGTAATTATTGTAAAGAGAAATTAAAGAAAATATTTTGCTAAACTATAAAATTCATCCTTACAATGGAGAAACTTTAAAAAAATCATAGGCACAAAGCAAAAAGTTAGGAAAACGTTTTATTAAAATAGTAAAAATATTGGTGAAAGCAAAATTAATAAATAATTTAAAAATTAAAACAAGGTTAAATGCCTAACAAAACTAGAGAAAGTAGAAAAAATTGGTTTGAAAATATTGAAGACGTCAAGAGAAATCACGGAGAAAGTATGAGAAAGTAGTTGAGGAATCTGGGGAACGTTGCAGAAATACGGTATATATATGAAAACCCAGGGAAATGGAATGGAGAAAGTGGGGGAATAATCGAACCGTGGTTGAAAAGCCGGAGAAAGTGTGCGTAAAGGGACGGAACTAAAGTAGAAAGACTTACGTGAGTGTCAGCCGTGGCTTGAAGTCGACAAACAAAAGTAGTATTATGTCCTTCTACAACCCTTCTAATCCTCTCTTCATCCGCTAAACTTTCCAGCTTGGGGAGACAAGCAAAATCCTGGAGTTCAAGTCGATCCCAAGACTTGCCTCGGAGTCTCGATGGCTCCTGACATATGGGCGGGATCCCCTCGAACGGAACATTATTCTTGAGCATCCAGTTCCGCAAAGGTTGCAAGGAGCAGGAACAATTCCACGGATTCCCATTTATTTTCAACCCATGAAGACTTTGTAGCGGCAAGAAAGATTCCGCCTGTCAACCAAAAAGCAACATCCTTATATTTAGACTTTCTCTTGCACATGCACTTTTCTATCATTTCTACCATCTTTAATACGCAATAATACAGTCAAGCAGTCAGTGAAAGTCGCTTTCTCTTATCGCTTCCCCTCTCTCAAAAGTCATTTTTGGGAGTTTTCCCAACCCAAGACAACCACTTTATTTCACTTTCTCCCTTTTATCTTCATTTCTTTATCTAAATGCACTTTTGCTGGGGAGAAAGCCCCTTTTTCTTTTATTTTGTAATTTTGTGTTCGTGGCTGGATTTAGCTAATAATCGTGATTTAGATTTATTTTGTCATTTCTTTACATATATTTTTGTTAAAGTACTCAATTCTTTCCAAAAGAATATTCGAATTTCTAATAATAACAAACTTGTTCCAGTAAATTTTAAAAAAATGAATACACTTTCTCCATTTAAATTTAGAACAACTTTATTCAACTTTCACCAGTGAAAATTGCAATTTTTTCAGGAAACAATAGGAGAAACTTTACAGGGTTCTCCAGAGTAAAAGTTTTATAAGACTTTCTCCAGTGAAAGTTTCATTAAAATTTTCTTAATTTCTCCATATAAATTATAAAAAAATTGTGCTGACTTTCTCTATAGTGAAAATTTTATTAAATGTTTCCATGACTTTCTGAGGTTAAAATTTTAATAATTTTTTTGTCTTTCTCCGGTTAAAGTTACAATTTAAATTCTTCTGCCTTTCTCCATTTATATCTTTATAAAAATTGTTCTTACTTTCTCCGGTGAAAGGTTCTGACAAATTGTTCTGACTTTCTCCATTAAAATTTTAAAAAAATATTACTGACTTTCTTTGGTTATAGTTCTTTACAAGTTGGTGTGACTTTTTCTATTGAAATTTCTACAAAAATTGTCTGACTTTCTCCATTGCAAGTTTCTTAAAAGTTGTAAATGTTTTCAGTAAAATTCATAAAAATACAGTACCTTGTACAGCGAAAGTTCCAGGAAAATTTAATAATTTTATCTAGATAAATTTACAGAACTTTGTCCTCCAAAATATTAAATTAAAAAAAAATTCTTTAATAAAAATTTAAATTACTTTATTCAAAACATTGAACATAAAAAATAAATGTTTCAAAACAATTTTTCCAAAACTTTCACCGCAGAGAAAATTGCCTAGAAAAATTAATTTGTAACAAACTGGCATGAGTCAAGCCGTCCAAAGCAGATCGCTTGCCATAAAATAGCAGTTGTCCCACAAAATAAAATAATTTCGCTTTCACTTTGACAAAAGGCGAGTTGGTCGAGTTATGTGGAGGAAACACATTTCCTTAAGGAACTGTCAAGCTTCTGTGTAAGTTGGGGAGTTTAATTCTGTGTATGGGGAAAAGAGGATCAAAGTGGGATGGAAGAAAACGTGTGTGTGTAAAAGGAGAAGCTCATCTAGAAACTCAGCAGACTTTTTGATTTGTTCGGAGAAAATCCTTGGCACATAAAAGGATTTACTTTTATATCTGCCTATATACATGGAATAGTGTTTAGTAGAGAAAATAAGCGAGAGAATGTTACTCCTCTCCGCTCTCCCTCAAGACCTTTGTTTACTCACCTCACCGCTCTCTTGGCCTTGCGAGTGCTCTGGGGCTTATGTTGTTACCATTTGAATATATTCGCACATTCACCGTTCCACACACACATACGGAGAGAGACTGAGAAAGAAAAAGAGAGAGAGAGAGAGAGCTAGAGAGAAAGTCGTTTATACATAATAAACTTACATCCCATAATTATATGTATATCCCCATATAGTTTATATGTGCACTTTCTCCCAAATGTTTGAACTTGGGCTGACAAAACTTTCACCCTGTAAAGGTGTTCTTGCATTTGTACATGGCAAACAAGGAGGGAACACGTGTATATTTGTAGTAGTAAAAGAGAAACTTTTGTGGGTGAAAGTGGAGAAAGGTGAAGATTGTATTATCGCCGAATGTATTTGAATTTTCTCTTTTGCCTTTTCCTTTTGCTTTCCTCCTCCTTTCTATCTTCGGATAAATTCTCTTTCTCTCTCCCTCTCTCTCACTCTCTTCAGCTCTATCCTTTTCCCTCCTTGTCTCTCTCTCTCTCTCTTTCTCTTTTTCTCTGTACACGGGAACGGTTTGAGCGACCCTTGGGACACATCTAGTAAATTGCCTCAATGCTACCCCCATCATCTTCTTTCCCATGAATTTCCCTTCAGTCTCTATTTCCCAGTGTTTTGCACTACTTTGTCCGGATTATTGCTTTCCCTGCCTTTTATTTCTGCTCTTTTGCCTTTTAGCTCAACTTTCCCCACTTTCACCCACTCTCTCTCTCTCCTTCCTACCTTTCCCTATTTCCTCTCTCCCTCCCGCTTCCTCCGATTTCTATATCTTCAACTTTTTTATTTTTGGTCTACATTTTTTCTTGGAAGGTTTTTTGCCCCTTTTTGCGTACAATTTTTAAACTGTTTTTTATGTCAATTACGAATTGTTTGTTGGATTCTAGGAGTTTTCTTGTAAATAAACTGAAACAGTTTGCATTTTTTCTCATTTCACGATGAAATGTCTGTTGCCAGATTCTTGATTAAGTTTTCATTTTTTAAGTTTTTTACATCCAATATTTTAGACTTGAAGAAAACTGGACATTTTCTGCTTTGTAACGCATTGTTTTATAGAAATTAATGTTAATAAAGAAAGCTAATGTTTTTCGGATGAATCCAAAATATTTGAAGAAAGTACAGTTTTTTGGAAAATGAGTTTGGTGAAAGCAAATTCTCTTCCGAAGAAAGCAGAATATCTATGAAGAAAGTCAAATTTTCTGTGAGCCTTCTTTCTTCTGGAGAAAGTCAACTTTATTTAAGAGAAAATCAACTTTCTTTAATAGAAAGTAAACTTTTATTTGGAGAAAGCCAACTTTCTTTTGGAGAAAGTAAAATTTTTGTTGGAGAAAGCCAACTTTCTTTTGGAGAAAGTCAAATTTCTTATGGAGAAAGCCAACTTTTTTTGTGAAAGTCAAATTTCTTTTAGACAAGGTCAACTTTCTTTTGGAGAAATATAATTTAAAATCAATTTTTGAAAATGTAATTTAAAAGGATAATAACTTCTTTCTAATACAATAATTCTTGGGGAGCGTAATAGCGTATTTCCTGAAATTAAAAAAAAAATTCAATATTTTTTTTTGGCTAGAAATTACGGCCAGGAATTCCAGCTGAATTTAAAATGTACACAATCTAAACCCATGTAAAATAATTGCAGAACGGGGAAATTCTTTTTATTTTCCCAACTTATTATAAGGCTCGTTGAAAAATACAAAACGGTGGTCCGCGTAAGTTGCTAC
>JAQGAK010001557.1:0-29956 GCA_034696945.1 Lipothrix lubbocki | reverse complement strand
CAGTAAATTTAGAAAATCACCAGTAAATTTAGAAAATCACCAGTAAATTTAGAAAATCACCAGTAAATTTAGAAAATCACCAGTAAATTTAGAAAATCACCAGTAAATTTAGAAAATCACCAGTAAATTTAGAAAATCACCAGTAAATTTAGAAAATCACCAGTAAATTTAGAAAATCACCAGTAAATTTAGAAAATTACTAGTAAATTTAGAAATTCACCAGTAAATTTATAAAATAACTAGTTAAATAATTGTTCCAAAGTAAATTGAGTGAATCACCAGTAAAGTTTAATAAGTTGCTAAATTAAGAATTGATTTCGAAGATCATATTTTGTATATTACCAAGGCCGAAAATTGACAATAACCGTTGAAAATTTGAAATAAATTTCCTCAATCAGTAACTTAAGGAAATGACCAGTAATCGCAATAAATCACCAATGAATTACTGTTTATATGTACATTTAAGGCATTTTCAAAACATCCGCGCTAGTCATAGCAATTAAAATATAATAACTAAATCTCTGATAATTGGTAATAAATCTCTTAATTGAAGTGGATCTACGTAGAGATAGAATCTGTCACTGGCATGTCTGTTCGTTGTTAAAACTCAACCAAGGAAACTTCTTCACTGCGGGAAGTTCAACACGGTCATTATCTTCACTGTGTTTGTACTTGTGCAATTTGTAACTGCTTTAGCCGACATTCCTTAGAAAAAGAGATTTTTACACGTGGTTGTAAATGCAATTATATTTACTTCCCCGTATTAATAATAGTAATTAATCAGTTTCGAAATTGATTTTATTACAGACTTGTAGTTGTTGACTGAAAAAAGTTGATCAGATAGGCATTTTAATTTGCAAGCGTCATGGTTCAAAACTCCATTTAGCATCTTATTCATGACTAATTAAGATCATGTAAGCTCTGGAGAAATGTGAATTAAATGTGAAGAATAAATATATTAAATAAACAGATAAGACTGGAATGGTTGTTATAGCTCTCACACTGTCTAACAGTAATAATCAGGTAAGTTTTTTTAAATGGATTTGTTGCAGTAAGGTGATAATCAAGCACAATGAATATGTGAGTGTTTGTTTAATTAAATTTTAATTATTGCAAAAATGAAAAGTACAACAAATGTCTAGCCATTAAAATCATTCTTATTAATTACTACGATTAGTAATAATATTTGTATGTCAATAATATTATTGAATTTGTATATACCGCTTATTAAGTGCTAGATAACCATATGTATAAGTATTAATGGATTTCGCGATCTACACTTGTAATTGTAGGTTAATCACCCATATAGAATTAGTAAGTAAGAAAAGAATTCGTTGTAAAAGTCAACTTGATAAGGGTTGCAGAATGTGGATAATGTATATAAAAGTATGTAATACGCTAGCAAATCGTCGTTTAAGAGGCAAATATGACCATCTCCACAGTTACTAAAATGCAAGAATGACTATACTTCTAACAGCTTCCGAATATCATTTGTAAAGTTTGGAATGCAGAAGAAACTATCTCGTTTATTTAACATTGCAAAAACACGTTTGCAGTAAAAACAGGAATATTTTCCCTTTCTGCAACATGCAAGACTTAGCAGTAGTTTTCAAGCAGCAGAGGGATTTTGCTTGCCGTATGTGCACTCATGAAAATGTAAACAAATGTCATCTTGTAAACGACATGGTCAGTTTTGCATTAAAAATTTTCTAAAATATCTGGTAACCGAAGTCATTCTTCCCTTTCAGCTACTTTGCAGATAGTTATATTTACCTATTCAACGACGATATACTTGATATCGTTTAATAAGCGTTTTCGTAGCGGATTATATAGAATTTGCTTCATATGGCTATTTATGCTTCGGGGAATTTTTAGTGTAAAGGAATAAATTGTCGTCGTCACTAAAACGTTTGTTAAATTATGAAAATACATATATATGGCGACGTTGGCCAATTAGACGAATGAATTTTGCGACCATGAGGATATATGAGGAAGATATCATGATGATCAAATGTCAATTTATTTGAGCGTCAATTTGTTGTCACACGCCAAGAAGTATATTTATCGTGTGATATTCTTTCTCAGAGATAATCTTAAACAGGGCGTATTTATACTTAATTGTAGCCTCTGGATACTCTGGAATGTTGATCTCCGTCAGATTATCATTATTAGAAAAGTATATGAAATCCGTTGCATGCGTGATTATACTTGTTCTCATATTATCTCTTATGCTTGAACAAACCTACATACGTTAATATATTTAGTATAAATATGAATTTGAAAGGCCATGATGCTCTAATCTTGTATCACGTACACAGTAGCTTATTGGACTTGCACATTGATGCAATCTCTTCTGCATACAGCAGTACAAATATTCAGCAAGTAATAAGAAGCTTCTTGAATAATATATTTTTATTTTAAACAATTTGACTTCCTTTACATTCCAACAGTTCTCCAATGACACCATGTTAAACGTCATTTAAACGCATATATTTGCAGCTTACTAATCTTTCATAAATGATGAAGAATATCAATATTCGATGTTGCTGGAGAAGAGATACGATAAATTTGTGAGAGTGTGAGGACCGAAAGTCACTGTAGCTGATAGTTGCAATTTTGTTATTTAGATTTAGGCCCGTAATAGGGGAATTTTTAAATTGAATGAAGCACCTCTGTATATTACAACAATAGTATTTTAACTCTGTCAGTTGTCACCTTCGAGTCGAGGCAGTTGAAATTTCCATAACAATAATCTACTTTTACGGAGCATTGTTAAGAATTTTAATATAGTCTATTCACATGTTTAACTACATTTCCATAACAACAAAGCCTTTATTCACTGAATCCATATGATTTGCATGTATGTAGCATTGTGCTCCATTTTATTATGGAAAGTATATGTAACATTATGACATTGGAATTCTTCAATATTGAGTACAATAGTGTTAGTTCCCCACGAAAAGAGTTTTGCGTTTTGCTCTATGTATAATGTAATATATCTACATATAGTATGTAACCATTAATAGGTTGACGTTCCAAGCCGATTTTCGGCGGTGGTAGATACAGTGATAACCTTTGGGTTTGAGTCTGAATTTAATCCCAACCATGTTGCACTATGGGGCATCGACAAATATAAGTGATTATTCGAAGGACAATAATGGCATAAATATAGTCTTGATTTTTAGAGCTTAAAGGATGCATAGAAACTTATAAAGGAACTATAATATTTTAATCTACACTTTAAATGAATGACGTGAACAACTGACAGCGTCTTGCAGATAAAAGGCATTTTTATAGAGAATTGTTCACATCATCCTAATGTCATGTTCCACAATTGCTCTTATTATATGACTTCCATATATCCAAGAATAATGGCGCACACGAGATTATATGATGATCGTATGAGTTGACTATAGTAGTGTGAGAGTTTTGCAGTTTCACCTTTAAATTTCAACTAGGGCAAGCTATCAGTCTCCACAATAATTATGCTGTACAGCTTTTTAGATAAACCCTCCTTGTCAGCATGTTATGTTGTATTCTATTTTTCCTTCCTTCATGTTCAGGGTCTTTGGCTACGACTACATCCACACTTAAATATAAACAATCTGGTTTTACCCATATTCTACAATAATTAAGGCTAAAGAGAATGCTAAGTGTCACAAGTCTTGAAGTCCAGTTGTCAAAAATCGGGCCGATGTCTAGGTCTAGTATGAATAAGGTAGTAGGGATAATTTTCATGAATAACTTGATTTAATTGACATAAGATCAGTTTAAATGACATTGCTATAATAAAGATATAGGCGATGAGTACGAGTATGAAAATCCAATAGAAGCTGTAGAAATGGATTTGAATTATGTAACTTTAGTGCTGCATTTTATCTTAAGTACTGATACAGCCCTTTACAGTTTCATTGGAACTTAAGACCTATGTAGCTTGCATTTCTAATATGCCGTACTTGTTTGAGACATGTAGAATCGGCTATGAAATGTTGTATCACAACTGTGAGCTGTGACTAAATTTAAAATACGAAAAAGTTACTCCAGGGGAATTGACCTACCAATTTCGAAACATCTAAATATTCCTTGTATACATCTTCTTTCAGGAACGAGTTCAAGGCCAAAAATTATGCTTTCAATGATCAGAGCTTTTTACTATTGTACATTGTCTAGTCTCAATAAATCTGCACATCTAAATGAGACTAAACAAGTTTTTGTTGATTAGACGTAAAATTTTCAAAAAAAAGTCGATGGCAAGTCGGGGATCATAAACTAAATGACGTTAACGTCCATCCGTAACTCATTAAAATGTTACAAAACATTTTTCTCTGAATGTACATATTATATATCTTCTTACTTATCTATAATCAAATAGAATGAAACCAATATTAAGACTTTTTTTTATTAAAGTACGGTATTGAATGAATTATTCGCATCGTCACAGATTCAAGGTTCGGTCTTGGCTTGGAATGCTACTAAGAGTATAATTATTATGATTCAATCCTAATTTTTTGCTACTGAATTCATACAAAAGAGTTTGAAAAAGCGCAATTGTGAGGGGAAATTGTAATTTAAGTAGGAAGCTATGTACTGCGTACTACGAATTAAATAAAAGATCATGTTGTTATTATGGGATGGATTCTAGAAGGGTTTTACTTGTGCGTTGGTACTTGGTACCAATCGGGAATAGCAGTTCATCTTTAATAATAGAGTTGGCTGTTTACATTTTTGCAAGAATAAAGTCAACGTTGTTACATAATCTTATATATACCATTATAAAATCCACATAGTGCGATACCAAAACCAAAATGTTACTTTGTAATTATTTTCTGACAGTGTACAACTGATTTTTACCACTACCATTCACAGCTATTTATTACCCATTACAGATTACACATATTGACTCATACGAATATTTAGGAACCAATTCTTTATGCCTTTCTAGGAAATGGAAAATTCACATGATATTTTACTGGGAGCCTAGAATAATATCAAAAGCATTATTTTCAGCTACAATGTAAGTACAAAGTATAAAAGTCTTTCACTAGGTATTTATACGAAAGCAATAGTAAGTCATAAGTTATTGCCTGAGCAATTTTATTTATAAATGACAACTTTAGTATTGTTCAGACCTTTTGCTTATTTGTGGCCGTAAATCTATAGAACTTCTCCGATTTTCCCTTATGAACGATGAGAGTTTTTATTTTATAAGCGTGGCTTTTCAGAAGGTTTTTTAAAATAACTAATGTAGGATGTATACTGAATAATAGCTACTGTAGTAGTAACTTACTTTAATGACATATTATTTCAGTCTTATGTATGTATATCCGCTTAAGTTGCATTCTTGACTATTAAATTATAATACGATTATGAGTATATCGATGACATTAATTTAAAATTCCATCATTGAAATATCTTGAATACTATTGATGCTAAAATTGTTTGAAAAGCGAAAGCAAAGCATTACTATTTACTCTATTTCTAATTTTAAGTATGTACTGGATTTTCATATACTTGGGAAACTCAAAGTTATAATATCGGTATAATAACTAAAAGCTCACAATGTAGATCCCTGAATAATTATTGGTTTACAAGAAATACATTAAACCTTTTGCAAAAACATGATTTTGTTATACCTACATATGTGCTGTTGTAATAAATGATTGTATACCTTATTAGTTTTGATGCTGATTAGTTGCGTGCATGTCTACCTATCATCGAGGATATAGTTTACGCGTTTTCTGAACTCAATCTGATTTAGTTCGATATTTAGTTAAATCCTGTAGTAATAAATATATAAGAAAATTATTGCAGATATAAGATTTGGTGATTAATTAATCTCAAAATTCCCACAAGTAATAATCCTAGTTCTAAATTAAATTAATACCGTTTTATAACATAGCAAATGTGTTTGTTACTCGAAAGTTCTTCTATTTAGATGTGTGTTTTGCATTTTGGTTATCCATGAATACATTTTTCAGAAATACTGATTGCTGTCTTCAGAGTTGAACTACAGTTTCTCACAATACCCCTTAACGTTTCAGGTTGCGTTTATTTAAGCTGAGAAAATACGTAAAATAACCTTGAAATAGTCTTAATAGTCTGAAATAGACTTTAAAACAAAGCAATAAATAATAGGGAACTTTTAGGCATGTGAACAGTCATTCATAACGCTATTGTTGTATTTTTACAATTTCATTAGCACAACAGTGTGGTGGAATTTGTAAATTTTTTTTTAAATTACATTAATATGGAATAATCAATAGTGCATGATGGGAAATTATTATTATCCATCAGGTGCAAGCATGGTTTAGTTCACATGCTTGCTTCGCCTAAGGTAGCCTTCGTAGACAAATTATAATTTAATATTTATTTATTTGCACTTTGTTCTGCTACATTGTCTTATGAGGGATCATTTTTTGCTGGTGCATAATAAATCTTTTGTGATGTAATGTGGCAAGACATTTCTTTTGACTTCGCAACCTGACTAAGCGTTTTTTGAGATTGATAAAGCTTATTTGGCTATTTTTGATACAGGAACGGGAATCTCTAGAAAATTTGACTATAGAAATCAACTTGCTCGCCATCGCAGTAAGTACTGAATAGCTGTTGGGAGCTTGAATACTTATAAATTAAGTAACTTCAGCTGAAATGTGAAGTATCTTATCATAGTTTTGTATTCGCCGGTACGCATTGACAGACATTCATTTCTAAATGACTGATTGTCTTTAGTAAGGAATTATTACTGACTGAGAAATAAAGCAGCTAAACAAGCCACTTTTGCGGATTGTAGCTGTGGGAATAGAATTCAGGTACTGCCTCGGGCAAATCAGTGCCTCTCCTCCATACTATTGTACGTAACCCTTGAATTCTTTCGATTTGAACTGCTCATTGTAATGATGGGTACTACATTTGTTAGTCTGAGCATACGTCAAGTATTCCCTTTCCTGCTTTAAGAAATTCACTGACAGTATTCACTGTGACATCAGCTGAAACTTACCTATAATTCCGCGTGTGTTGTCTATGTACGGGTGCTAAATATTTGTACTTAGGTAATCATTGGCATTTGTTTTCTTACTACAGTTACGTTGACACTTTCACACTCGTCTCATTGAATACGGCAACAAGATGAGCAACAACGTCGATCCGTGGCCCTCAAATGTTGGGATCCTGGCTGTGGAACTGTATGTTCCAAATAATTATGTCTCACAGACGGAACTGGAAAAGTTTGATGGAGTGTCCGCAGGGAAGTATACCATTGGACTGGGGCAGGACAGAATGGGGTTTTGTTCGGATCGGGAAGATATCAATTCTCTCTGCCTTACTGTTGTCCGGAACTTAATGGAAAAACATAACATAGGTAAATATTTTTGGGGTTCATAATAATCATTTTTTAATTCAAACTGTAGAAATTCAATCGTTTGTAGCTGTTGGGATCACTCTCTGGTTTTGTCATCATTCGTCTGGGTCTGAAATGGTACACTCGGCAAATGCCGGGATAAAATACAAACGATGATGAATAAGTTGCTCAAAAATTAATTTGAAGAATAATATTTTAAACGATAGTAGTAGTCAAGGACTTGTTCTCAAATGCTTGTTTTAACATTCAAATCATGTAGTAACGGTATTAAAGTAATTAGATAAATTATTTTTATCCGAGGAAAAATCACATTGAGAATGAATTGACAGATCTTAATTTATTAATGTAATGCGTATGTGTATTTTTCAGGGTACGACCGTATTGGCCGCCTTGAAGTAGGAACTGAAACAATCTTGGACAAATCCAAAAGTGTCAAGACAGTTTTAATGCAACTTTTTGAATCTTGCGGAAATACTGACATTGAAGGCATCGACACCACAAACGCTTGTTATGGAGGAACGGCAGCTGTGTTCAATTCTATTTCTTGGCTAGAATCCAGTTATTGGGATGGTAATGATATTGTCAATTTGGATGTATTAATCATTGAGGAATCTTTGTCTGTATTACTGATAATTGTACTTATTAAGTGAATGCATGGTTACTGGTAATATTGTTCTTCTCCTTGAAGGTCGTCTAGCTTTGGTTGTGGCTGGTGATATTGCAATTTATGCCAAAGGTGCTGCCCGCCCTACTGGAGGATGTGGTGCCGTGGCTATTTTGATAGGACCAAACGCTCCTCTAATTTTCGAGAGAGGTACTGCTGATTTTTTACTTGCAGTTAAATTCAAATATACGTAACATGTTATATGTATAACATTTATAATGAAACGCTAATTTAGGTTTACGTGCAACGTATTCTTCCCACGTTTATGATTTCTACAAACCTGATTTGGAATCGGAGTATCCGAGGATAGACGGTCAACTTTCCATTAAATGTTATCTAAGTGCGTTAGATAAATGTTATAACTTGCTCGCACAGAAAGCGGGTAACAAAAGCGGAGAGAAAATCACACTGGAGTCATTTGATGGTGTAATTTTTCATTCTCCCTACTGTAAACTTGTCCAGAAATCACTTGGTCGAATGCTACTTAATGATGTAATTAGAATGAGCGAAAGTGAGGCTGCAGATAAATTTCCTGACATTAAATCTCTTAGGTAATTCCATAAAATTTTGACACTCTCCCACGGTAAGAATATTTTTTGAGTTTTAATATTATAATAGCTCTTTATGTAATAGTTTTTACTTACATAATCTTGTGGTCAATTTATAGGGATACCAAGCTTGAAGACTCATACTTCGACCGTGACATTGAAAAACTAATTCTTGCAGCATCCAAAGATACGTTTTCTCGCAAAACGAAACCTTCCATTTATGCTGCCAATCAAGTTGGAAACATGTACACTGCATCTGCGTATGGCGGCCTAATTTCGTTTCTTATTAGGTAAAAGTATATGGTAAATGGTAACCAGAGCAGGTTACACAGTTTACATATTGTAAATAGCAATGAAAATAATATACGTTTCGTATTTTACTTCTCGTAGTAAACCAATCAATGAATTATTGGGGAACCGATTGTGTATTTTCTCTTATGGATCTGGCCTCCAGGCATCCATGTACACAATGAAAATTTGTTCCGAGTCCTCCAGTAGCTTAGCGTCGCTTTTGTCTGGTGTCTCAGAAATTCGAAAAAAGCTTGACAGCCGTTTGGAATTCGAACCCCAGAAATTCGAAGATATGATGGTAATTCGAGAAAAGACACATCACAAAGGTAAATTGAATACTTTTTTCGATATTAAAATTTAATTGTTGTTGTTCGTGGAATTGGTATGTACTTCCCTTTATAATGTAATATTGTCTGCAGCTCCCTACAGACCTGTCGGAAGTTTGGGAGATTTACTTCCTGGAACGTACTACCTGGAATCTGTAGATGACATGCATCGACGAGAATACATAAGACATAAAGGGGATTTGAACAATCATTAACTCTTTTTTCATGTTAGCAGTAGTGTATAAAACTCCAGATGATTACTATTTTGAACGGAGATCTTCACAAGTTTGAACTTATTCGAAAAGTAGCTTACGTTTAGCTATGCGTTGGTATAATAATTATTATTAGTTACATGAAATCAGGTTGAAGGTATTATTTTTTAGTAGCAGTAGGAATTAAATAGAACTCAGTGATTACACGAGAAACGTGAGTAATAATGTAAAAACATATCTGTATCTCATCGTGGAGCAATGAGGCTGAGGCAAAATCCTTCGAAATAAGTCTGCGTTGTCGTAGGTGGTGGGAATTATTGGTAATAATAGATGTTTAAAGTCAAACAATGTATTTGTTTGATCTCCATTTTATTATTGGTCAGTACATGCATATATCTGCAAGTGTTTCTATACCAAAGGATTTTTATAGAAAAGTATGTGTGCAAACGAATGTATTGCGTATTCGAGAAAATTGGGGGAACAGAAGTGATGATAATTATTTCCGAATAACTCAGTATTTCAGCTCAGAAATAATTTTACTGAGGGTAACTTGTAAATTGTTGGTGGTATTCTTGAAAGAAACTGAACCGGTGTAATTATATTCTAGTACTTGTCGTATCCTAGTAAAATGTAGTATATGGATAATTGAAACCTTAAAATTGCAGGCATCTTAAATCATTCCTGTAGTAATAATTATTATTATTCGTAAAGTTTAAAAATAACAAACATTTACCGTAGCAGCTCAATAGTTAGTAGTCGAAAGTTGTGTACTACATATTATGACACACACTCATTACGAAGCATGTTTGCTTGCTTTTCCAATGTGCCATAAGATCTGGAGGCATGATTTAGACCTTGACATTCGATTTTTTAAGCCGAACTTGTTGCGTATAATATGTACTTGTGTAATTGTACTCTACGTACTTGTGAACTACGGTGATAGTAACTCGTAATTAAACTTTTAAATTCACCTCTTGAATAACATTCTGTGGAGGAAATGCTAATAATTTATTTTGTGAAAACGGTGCTAAAGTATCAGTTACAGTCGATCCTGGTTATTTTCAAAGGTAGTTTTTATTGTTGAATGTATTAACAAATTAAGAATAGTATTATTGAACAACTTACTGAAGATTTACTTGGTTCTAAATACAGAGTAATAAAATTCTAATTTGTTAAAGATGAAAAAGAAAATCCACACACAAAACACTTGCTTTAGAAATTGGGAATCTGAAAACATTCTGGCTCACGAGCAACATTTATTTATACTTCCTAGATCTTCCACCTTTCCTTTTGTCTTTCATAAATGCCCAATCAACAGATATCGTATTTCCCAGTAGCTCCGTTCCGTCTAAACCTTGTTTTGCTGCTTGAGCCTCTTTGAAGTCTTCGTACTCCACTAATGCATAACCCTACAGAAAGAAAATCATTCATTTATTTATGTCATTTTTGTCATAAACAGCTACAAAAGGCCGCTCAAAGATTTGCGTAAATGTCAATTTTGTAATATAATAAATATATATTCTGTAATCTATATTACAAATTTGACAAATTTAATTAATAATAATAATATGCAGCATAAAAACTAAGGCAATGATCACATTTTCATTCTTAGCAAAACTGACGTACTTTCAGGAATCCCGTTCGCCGATCCAAATTCAGATGGATATTCCTTATTACTCCATATTCTGAAAATCGGCTGTGAACATCATCTTCATGTGCCTCTTCATGAACACCCGTAACCATAAGTATCCAACCTTCCACGGCTGAAAATGCGTTTAATTACGAACAGTTGATTATCAATAACCCCACATGTTATATAATGTCCAAACATAGAATACATAACATAGAATAATAAACATAAAATACAACAATAACACAATAAATTACAATGTCTACTGTGAGTCTGGTTGCTCGTGTATACTTTATCATAAGTCCTCACATATACAATACTAACTGATTAAACCGAAATCAGTTTGAAACATTAAAACAAATTGCAAATATTGCAACAAGTGCAATAATTGTTCAAATCAAGTATTTGGTTACATTTCTGGGCCAAAGTGTCTGGAGGATCCTTGTCTCCGGCAGTGCTAATGCTCTCAAATGTCAACTCCACTTGTCTAGTTGAAGCATTTCCCGGTGCGAAACCTCGTCCTTTCCGGGTCTTTACGCCGTCTTTGAGCTGATCCAGAGCATCCTCTGTACAACAGAAACAATGTCATCCTTAATTATCAAGTGCTTATTTTGTTTACGTTAATTGTCAAAACCCTCAAAAAGTTATATAATATTATCAAACATTTAAAAATCACAACAAATTGTACTATTGTAATGATATTCTATTTAATTCCTATTTGTTTTGCTTGTAAAAACTGATGCAAAGTGCCTATACGCAAATACAAATTTACCCCTGGGTAGAACGTCATTAAAACAAAATTTAATTCGCTTGAAATTCAACTTACTGCCCAAATCCTCGTCATCGATGACCATGTCATCCCCATGACCCAAGTCCAATACGTCAGCCATGACTTCTTGTAGGGACAAATTAATTCTTCCGAAAATTCACAAAATTTCAATTCAATAACAATTTCACACTTCACCTTCACACGCTTAATTCACCGCCGACTTCTTGAGCTCCAGGAAATTTGAATTTCCCCTCCAACATGAATCGCTGCTTAAATTCTTTTTCGCTGTTCTTTTTTTAACTCAAGCCACCCTGCTAGTTCATCCATATTGCTTATAGAGGACTCTATTGTCTTTAATTTATTTTTAAATGACAACAATATTATTTTATTTATTTATATATTATTTAATAGTTTTTTATTTAATAATTTTTATGCATTTACATATTATTATTTAATAATTAATAAATTAATTCTTTTATTTTAATTCGTTTATTAATTCGTAATTTGATTATTGCCACAATTATTAAAAAATCATTAAAAACGTTTAAAACATATTTTATTAAAATATTTAAAACAGTTTTTGCCATTATTTGCTTTTATTCATTATTCATGTAACAATTAAATATAATGCCCTTATTTAAGCTTGTGTAATTTGTTGACAATGACGTATACCAAATCAAACAATTTGGCTGTTGTTGTCGAAAAGTGTCCTAAAGGTGTATTTTACGCCATTACATTATCATTGGCGAAGAACTCGGCGTCGGGATATAAAATAAAAGTAAATCGGTAATATTCAAATTGCAGTTCGGAAATCATGGGGGTCATATATATTATAATATTTCTGTTTTTTTAAATAATTTGAATAATATTATCGGGCTTTTTCGAATAATTATTATGAAAGCTGAACACCTAAAAATAGATTTACACTCTGTGAGCGGATGCTTAGAATACTTCCACGCGGGTTGATCTTTTGTTGATACGGAAAGGGATGAGTTGTAGTCAAGTTGACTGTTCCTGGATTGTTTGTTTATTTTCCACATTCCAAAATGATGAGGGCATGCTGTAGTGTCGGATGTAGAAAAATAAATTTTAATCTTTTATCTGGTTCCGCAGAGTCAAACCTTTACTCTCTTTGCTTTATAATGCTTCCTATTGCTTTATGCATCTTGCTTTATTTTAGGCTTGCCTGCGGCAACAAAAACTTTTATTGTCTGTTCTGTCCCCTTGTATCCTCAAGCATGTTAGTATTCGAGTACCTACCTTTTCTCGTATACCTGAGAAATACTTTGGATGGAACATATTGGAAGTACTCTTAACTGTTTTTCTAAATATTGAGCTTTTTTCTTTTCTCCAAAATCAACATCAATGTTAATTAATAAGGGATTTGCTAGCTCTGTGGATTTGATGATGAATGTTGAGCTTCCTTTACGTACGCGAAAAGAGATGATTGGTGAGTAATTATTGGTGTTTAGTTTAGTTATATTATACGACGTTGCACCCTTACTATATTAATATTTTTACATGTTCGTAACGCTAGCTATGCTCCGGATCTCCTCCTAAACCGCTTATCAATTTTTGAAAATGCCGATTTCAAATGAAAGATTATTAAAGTGTACTTGCGAACGCGAGAGTTTCATGATAATCACTTAAGAGGTTGACATTTAACCCAGGTCAAACTGCAAACCCTTATTGATAATAATGAAATTTTAAGGAAACTTTTATTTCATGAAATCATTAGGTTGAGTTCGAACGTTTTCATAAATCTACTTTGTTTGACCTCCAGGTCAACGAACGTTCATATTGCAAAGTTTGTCTGAAATCAATGAAACTTTCAGGAAATCTTACATTTTCCTAAATCATTAGAAGTCAAATGAAGAGTTTTCCGATCAGTGCCTTTTGACTTCCGGGTCAACAAACATCAACTCTATAATAATCAAATAATCACTGATCACCCGAAAGAAAGAAAAATATTTGATTTGAACTTTGGGTTTATTTGGGTGCGTTCTTGGAAACAGACTCTTACACTCCCGATTGTAAGGGGATATTCAAAAACTAAAATAAATTTCAATTTAATTGTTTGTTATTTTAATTAAATGGAACTGATTTAAATTCAAAAATGAAATTAGGTAGTTCAATTGTAAATTGATCGTTGCCCTTGACGTTGCTATATGAAGACATGAAGAGTGCCCTACAGGAGTTAAATATTGCAATACCATTTAACGTGGATAATTTGTACATGCTCTGTTACATTGCTTATAAGTATTTGTAAGTTTACATTTGTGGATTATTTTGATTGCGTTCAGTATCGTTCAAATTAAATATTACGGAGACAAATATATTGTATACCCACCGTGATTACCGTTTCACTAGGATTATGCTATTTCTTCTCACCATGTCTTTGACAAGGCTTTAATATACTAGCCAGATTAATAAAATCTTTTTTGCATTAATGTTGCCTTTTTACGGAAAATGGTGTGGATTTTGTGGCATATTTACTTAAAAGTATACTTCTACTTAAAAAATCCCTGTAAGTATAATCTAAAGTTCTAAAATGATTTAAAATCAACATTTTGCTACTGTCCAATCATTTCATTGAGCTTAACCAGTTACTGGTGACTATGTGGGAAGATGTTTACAAGTAATAATGTTTATAGTATACCCAGGCGCGTAGCCAGAAATTGTCACAGGGGGGCATTATTGCGTACATATACTTATTGGTTACAAAATTGGTGATTTTCATATTTTATTTATTTATTGATATTTATTGATAAAAAAATTAAATATTTTACTTCCCAAGGGTCAATTGCCTACCTTGCCCCCCCCTTGGCTAGGCGCCTGTACCTATATGAATATCTTTCTCTTGAAATCGTTATTCCATGTTCGGTGTTGCGGTACTATACTTTTGTCATTTGATCTCACAAAACAAGAAAAGCATTGTTTATTTAAGGCAACCAAATGTCCTGTCATTACAGTTATCTATATGCAATCTTTGGTGTTCACTGATATGAGTATCTTCGTTAGATTTTTGCTATAAAATGTTATGATATATGTATGTATAAGGCTGGTTTCTGGTAAATGCATCAACACAAAAATCAGTTCATTTGGGTTGCATTTTCTAATGTCATATCCTATGCTCTCATACAAGTGCAGTGGTGGTAGTTTCCCCTAAATGCATCTCAAAATATCAAACGGACGCCGTATTCTATGCCGATGGAACCAGTACCTATTACCTATAGTACCCAGGAGGAGAGGATACCCAACATCCTTGGGAATATTTGGTACAGGGGTATAGAAATCTTCCCAACATAGTCGAGCTTCTCCCTTTCATCCCTTTCTTCTTGCGTAGGTGTTCTTATGTACACATTGTCTGGATAAAGGGAGAAGCGTAAGCGTTCGGTGCCTCCAAAGTGAGAAAAGTTTACATACCAAAACCAATTTTAATGTGCTTAACAATACTATATTCCGCAATATTATTCTACACTGTTATTACACTTAAAGGCGGCGCGTGCAGTAATTAGAAATTCAGTCTTTGTTTACATTATTTTAGCTTGTTAATAATAACGTTTGGAAAATCAAGTGGGAATTTTTTAAGAACTTTCTCCAAGTGTGTGACAAACTTTTGGAAGAAACTAAACTTTTCTGCGTTTCCATAAATATTCATGTCCTGTTGACATTTCAGTGTTCAAGGTCGACTTGACATTACAAGTACGTTATCGACAAATGCGGGATTACATTATCAGTGATATCATGAACCTATATTATATACTTTTTAGTTTTAATGTAGTCATAATATAATATGTATAGACTGCTTTTATATATATTGAGCGGTCTCCATTGAAATTCTCGCAATTGTTAGTCTTGAAGTGACAATAGCTTTATCTTTGTTATAGGATGACCGGAACGGTGTTAGAAAACTTGAGTGGGAGGAAGCTACTGGTATTAACCGGCTTCTTACTGCTGGGATTACTTGTATGCTTCTTAATCGGTGGATTGATAGGTGCGAAATATTTGGAATTATTAGTCTCTATATATAAACAAATGAGTATTACGACGGTTATGCGTTTTTATTGCTGTCACCAGTATTATACCACTAACATGTTCAGCAATACTTGCCTTGTCCGCAAGTATTTCTTGCCTTTGTGATAGTTATTTAACTTAATGTCAATGTTTCTTTGTTATTTTAGCTCCAAAGCCATCAACCGCACAGTACAATTTAAGTACAAAATGTTACGACAGCACTGGAAATCGGACAAGATGGTTGTATCCCCGGGGAAAAGAGCCATGTAAACAACTTGAAAATTTTGACGCCGCACTACATGCCGACAATGTTGTTTTCACTTTTCAAGTGCCACTTCCGAGAGATAACATTACCTTGGATTATACAAGATGGCAACAGAATTTAATTGGGATTTTACAAATGGATATACTGTATTCCAAAGAAAGTCCAGTTGGTATGTTTGTAAATACATTATGTATGTATATGTATTACTGGTGGGTTTAAAATTGACATTATTTTTAACAGAGGAAGGCGCAAAGTTATTGCTGGATGCACGTTTAGCCTATGCAAATAAGATTGGACCGAATAAACAAACTGAGTGGACGTGGTATGCCGAATCTAGAGAGGAAAGAATTTTGGAGTGCACCATTATTGAAAAGAAAGATGGTCATCCCTATGTCTGTGAACTGATTCCACTTTTCGAACTTGGATCATTACATCATGACTTTTATCTACTTAATATTCGTCTCCCGGTGTCGAAAAACAAACCTCATAATAAGGTACAATCTAAGGAAATTGATGTGAAGTTGTTAGAACCGTGATACCAATCCCGATATTTTCACATTGTCAGTATTTGAAAGGAATTATTTTTTATTATTTACTGTTAAGTATTTGTGTTTACTACACACACTCAAAAACTCCTTTTCTAATTTATTCTGAACCGAGTGTCAGAAGTTGATTCATTTCAAGTCGTACTCATCCCCAAATGTGCACCAACAGTAATTTCTATTACCTGAACAGTTATATAAAAATAGACTTTTTTATCAGTCACAGCCAGTGGAAACCACAATTAGTCCCTATTTTCTTAACATTGATGAGCTACCATTTTAAATTCTTGACATTCAAATTATACAGCATGTTTTATCAAGCATCTTATCTGCGTTAGTATTTAGATTTTAAGCCTCCTTCCTAGACAACCAAGGTTTTGTGAAAAAGTCGATCAAGACTTAAACTTAATGCGACGCCTACGTAAACCTGTTAATTTTGCGGTCGTTTTACCCACACAGATTGTTCTCATAATAATGACCACAATTTGAGTATGTTTTCACTCGTAGAGTACGAATCTTATGAAATTTTCAGCCAAAACAATTTCAGTTACGATTTATTTAACCTAAATATTTCAATCCCGACTACGTTTGATTATAAATATTTTCCAGCAAAATTAATTCAGCCAAGAATTGATCAACCTCATTTATTTACAAATGTCAACCAAATAATTTTGAGCCAATAGAATTGAATTTACCCATGAATTAATTAACATATCCAAGATTAAAAGTTGAAAGTATAAGTTTAAAGTAAAGTGGAACTATAAACCCCCGAACACTGTCACATGTGAAGTGATATAATATTGTATATCTGAAAAGCGTTGAATAAAGAACGCGCAAATATGGAACTGATTTTGGCAATTGATTTAATCATTAGCTGGAAAATTTCGGGGTTATTTATTTATTATTTGTTGATGATTTTGGTGGATATTCTTTTGGCTGAAATAATATTGGACGGAAATTAAAGATGAGGTGGAACTATTTTTAGGTTGAAAATTAACTAGTTGACATTAAAGGGATTGAAAATCGTTGTATGATAATACATAGACAAAAGTTGCTTTGGCCAACCAAAAATCCATTTTGCGCTTATATTACCCCGATGCGTTTATACTATACTATTTGTACATTACTTTATTTAGGTAACTAACAGTTAATACGATCAAAAAAAGTTGAACGGTCAAAACCAGCTTTAAAAGCGACTTAAGTTGAAGAGTTACTTGTTTTCATGTGCACTTAAATATTGTTTAAAAAATAAATAATAATGTTGTCTTGTCATTCCTACAGGGTATTGGAATACCGAATGATATGTATCTCGTTACCATATATCAAAATGGCGGGTTTACGAAGGTATGGTTCTCAATCAAGAGTGTATTTACTCCTATCGTTTTTGCCGTACTTATTTGGTTCTGGAAGCGAGTTGAAGCCCAAGGAAGACCTCCAGTACTCCTAGAAAAGATGATTCTTGCACTTGGAATTGCGCTGCAGTTTCTAAACAGTAAGTGACTAATTTACAACCATTTCAGTTTATACAAGTTTGAAGTTGATTACAAGATATGAATAAATTATTTGGAATCAATTTGTTTGCATTTTTCCAGTTCCGATTGAATGGTTTACGCTTTATTTTGACATGCCCTACATGCTACTTATAAGTGACATCAGGCAAGGCATATTTTACGCAGCGTTACTTTCGTTCTGGTTGGTGTTCACGGGAGAGCATCTAATGGTAACTTGATGGTTTTTTATACGTATTAGGGAAATTGCTATGTCATATTGTTGACTGAATGATACACACTTTTTATTTTCAGGAGTCAAGTGGAGAACGAAGTACTTTGAGAACCTATTGGAAACACTTAAGCGCAGTTGTTACTGGATGTCTGGCCTTGTTCCTCTTTGATCTTTGTGAACGTGGGGCCCATTTGGCGAATTGTTTTTATTCTTTGTGGGTTACTCCTGCAGGAACTAGACTGGCTTTGGCCTTGATAATTGCCGCGGGAGTATCAGCCTCTCTTTATTTCATGTTCCTCTGCTGGACAATGTGGAAAGTGTTTAGAAACATCAGTGCCAAGAGGACAACCCTACCTGCAATGTCCGCTGTACGTCGACTTCATTACCAAGGTACATAAGGAGACACAAACTCCCTCGAGAAAATTCCGGTTGGAATCTCACATGGAAAAATCTCCCATGTTGGACATTTTACATTGACAATCCCTATATGATTGTCCGGGCATTTCTTTAAACAGTGTATATTATCTTTATTTACAGGAATCATTTATCGATTCAAGTTCTTGATGTTATCAACCTTGGTCTGTGCCGCAATGACGGTAATTGGATTCATTTTGGGCCAAGTCACTGAAGACAAGTGGAAATGGGAAAGCGGAAACACAGCTCTTGAAATAGAGTATACATCCGCTTTTTACACGGGCGTGTACGGCATGTGGAACATTTACACACTAGCTCTGCTTTGCTTGTATGCCCCCTCACACAAACGGTATCCTCCCGAAAGAGGTCAGTAAAGCTATTAACTACTGGTTAAGTTGCTAGTATTAAGTAGATGTGGTGATCCAAGAAATTAATATGAAAGAAATACCGCATTAAAAATCATTAATGTTTAGTATGAATTTGATTATTTAACACTGCAGATCCATATGCCAGCACTAACAGTGGAGCAGAAGAGATCGAATTCAGTAGATTAGATGCAGACACCAGTGAAATATCAGCATTAGCTTCTTTTGCCAAAAAGGCCGCCACTGACTAGTTACTTATATACCATGACTTCATCTGGATGCCATAAAGGGGCGCACTGTTTTATTTCTCATAACATAAATGGTTGATAATAATAATAATTCAACTTTTACTATTGCAATAATATTAGTGTAGGTTTTGTACAATGACTATTACTTTGTGGTAACATACTTATGTAGACACATGTTCATGTGTCCTTTTTGTTCGTAAAGCAATCTGCGTCCTGCTGTGTTATGATTGACTGAAAGAAAGCATTAGTTTCTTCATAAATATTATATTTTCCTTATTAACATTATTATTGTAGTTTCTCTATTTATTATTACTTTTCAATAGACATTTAATTTATCGCCGTCAAGCATTAACTCACAATAAGTGGTGAGAGTGAGAACTGGTTTAACACACATGTAATGTATTGGGATAAATAATTTGCAGTCTAAATGTTTCAAATCTGAGTGTCCTGGTGACATGATTTATGTCATTTTTAAAAGTTAGTTGTAATGGGCAGCTTTGCTGCAAGGTTAATGTAGCTCCAATATACAGACTATAATGAGTAACTACTTAATTATACAATGAATTTATTAATATAGCAATGAAACAAAAAATTGAAAGTACTATAGAAAGCTTTCACAATTATAATTTTTTCAAGATTATCATCCCAGTAGTAACGGTAATATGATCATGAGCTTTTAAAATTACTGTCATCGAGTTACCTTTGATGACAGTAATTGCAACTGATAATTTACTTTTTGAAAATTATTTATTATTTCTACCATACTGTCTCTTGATAGCAGCTATTTATTGTGTTTGTGTAAGTCTGAAAGACACCGAGTCATGTTGACTGATGCTGAAACTGGCTAAGAACCGACATGCTCTAGCACATCGTGAAGCTTAAAGGATAGCATCAGCTAATTTATTTATGTACTTTAAAATGATTATGTATGTATTTACATTTATATCCCTTTAAACAACCAGTTTCATAAGGTCGGCTTTGTTTCGAAATTTTGTAAATATTGTGGTAGTTGAAACTATTGAAGTGAGGTCCTATAGCATTACTGATTGTGCAGACAATTAAGAATGCATGAATATGCAATTTCACAAGGTATGGTTCCTTCATTCATATCATGCAAAAAATTGTGACTTCTTTTATAGTAAAAATCATTGTATTAACTTTTTTATATAAACATGTATGCCCCATATATGTAATGTATTTAACGTAAGTTGTACCATCATTTAATCATTAAAGTATAAATTGCATTGTGCACATAAATTATATGATCATGCTGAGCGTAATCACATGTGTAGCAGTATTTTTTCTACCAATTTTTTTCTTCTATGCGTGAGTTTGCTTGTTAATGTCAAGTTTTGTCACAATAATATAGTAATTTTCTTCCGTATAAGCTACGAAGAACCAAAATACTATTACTACACCAATGTACATAGGTAAGAAGGAAACTATCAATATTCTATCTAACTAAGCTTCCAAGTTGAATGTTTTTCTGTAAATGCAGCTGCATAGCTAGCTTGGATATAAACTCTGCTCTACTATTTAAACTTCAAACAGTTCATTTTTAAAAACTACAAGTTTATTTTCTCGAAATTAAAGAATACAAGTATATTGTAGAAACGTTACCTTAAGGATCAGGAGCGCTCAATCAATTATGTGTTTCTATTACGCCATAAAAAACTAATGGAAGTATGCAGTTTCCAGTTTAGGCTTTATTTGTACTTAAAAAGCTATGTTAAGTACTATCCTGCTAATTATTTTCATAGATATTGTACGTGTCAAAAATAAAGTAAAAAAAGCATTGATGATTCTCGGGTTTATTAATAGGTTTTTGTTTACATCCCTATTGCTTATCAATTAATACGTGTAACATTCATATCGCGGTAATCTAAATAATTATTATTACAATATTACGTTTAATATTTTAATATTTCTTTAGCACATTCAAAATACATGTTGTTATGCCTGAGAATTTTCAGAATCTGTAGGTGTGTTATGGTGCATTTTAGATAATGGGAAAACTCTACGCAGTTCCAACAATTTTCAGGTCAAGTATTCCTGGATGAATTAATATGTAAGCTTATTATTATTTACAATTGCGTACTTGATGCCCGTTTTAAAGTAGAGTAGATTAGCAACATCACACTATCCTGATAGATTATAAACTGAATTATTCTTACAGAATTTTAATGACAAAGCATATAATGCACGATTAACATGCCAATCAAGAGACAATCATCAAGATATCAAAAACAGGGAGCTTGTATTGTACAAAAAGCAAAGCTGTATACTTGCGTTTCAGAATGCCCCGTGGCACTGATAAAGAGACAGTAGCTACCAAGTGAAATACTATACCTACGTCCTTATTAAGTACAATCAATATTTAGTCAGCTAAATCACTCTCCTATTTTATCTTGTTGGACTTGAACTATATTCTGAAGTATTACCTAAATCTTTTCACTCTCCAACTCAGTTTTATAATGGTACGCCGTAATATAAATTATATAAATACCTGTGATTAATATAATTTAAAGAAGTGTAGCAAGGTTTCAATAACATGCACTCAATGAAACACCAGTTGTCACATTAAAATGCCAACTGCACAGAGCCTTAACAGGACATACTGATTTTTATATTATTTAAACACGCACAGGATTCAGGCGACGCGACGTTTGTGCCATAGATTATAACCCAAATGGACATATAACTACCCAAACTGTACTTACTTATAGGAGTTTAGCAAGTACATTGGTGGCATTATCTAAAGGTTTCACCGAAAAAAATGAAGTTCAAAGGCACGAACAGTAGTAATGCTCCGGATACTTCTTTATAGTTGCATAATTATGTACACAAGACTGAGCTTTTATTATGTTGTCGGCATATACAGATACAGTGATTAATCTGATTTTACATGTAGCCCGCACAAATCATTAACGAGATTTTATCATTGCTAGTCCTATTTTATTAGTTTTTATCTGTGACTTCTATCGTCTCATAACTTCATCTCGATTGAACAACGACGAGTCCCGACTGGGAGAAAGCACCCTGTGGTTTATTGATGCTGAGTACTGGTGAGACATGTATGTAGAACTGTATACTTATAGCTACAACTAAATATATATGTAATCAGCTATAACTATGGCTCCAGAAGGTAGTGAATTTTCATTGTACACTATGATATTTGATGGTAGAAAAGCTGAAACGTGTAAGTATGATACTAACTTTTAATAATGAGATAGCAAGTCAAGTATATAAACGAATTTTGTACAAACATAAAGCCCATTGTAGGAGTATTTGCATGCGTACTTACATACACAGATCTACTAGTTGAATAGCAATTTTTATTATTATTTCGACGACGCTATGACATCATGACGGTAATAAAAACTTAACAACTATTATTTTGGTTTGCAGCTATCGGCCCTTATGTACTAAGATTATAGTGTACGTAATGAAAGTAGTTATGGATTTATGGTCCGAGAAATGCACCAGATATGGAGGAGAATAGAAATGTAGATTGAATACATACATTATGCTGTGTCGATACGATACTCGGCTTTTAGAATCCACCGTAGAAGGAAGAGTGCCAAGAGGACACACGGAGAAAAGTCACTAATAACAGTCACGATCGCTAATAATTTTGAACTAAAAGAAAAGTATTTCTCTAAGGATATAACAAGGAACCATTACAAGAAGTTGTTATTAGCTTGAATCGCAAATGGAGTCTACAAGGAAAAAAATCTGCTGGCATGCTTTGAGCATTCTCTTGCTCCTTCTGCCTTCAGCTCGACCACGTATTTTTGGAGGTGAAGAGACGATTACGTTCGAGACAAGCACCCTGGGTATTCTCACATTTTCTATTATACAAAAATTTTTCAATCTTCAGTAATTTATTTCCAGTTTTCCGCTTGTTATAAGTCAAGTTCTTGTTTTATGTAATGTTTTTTTGTGTTTGTGAGCAAAATGCAACGAACAAATATTTTATCCAAACATCCTCGCGGTTCTTTATAATCAAAGTGGTTCCCATATTGCAATTTAAAACATCAACAATCATATGTAATATTTGATTAGAGTTCACATGTGAACATCGGGATGTCAATACATTATTGTGGTAATTGCAGAGGAAATTACAATGCAAACCACAGTAAATTTGAGTTTTAGCGAAGTCTATCTACAAAGCAATTTGTAATTTTGCAGATTCTCTGTAGGCCTTTCTCAAGTCTATGTTTTATTCATAAAAGTTTCTTTCATGAACCCGACATCATTCCCGATCTATTCGAAGACCGCAATAACTATAATTACATGAATAGTCATTATTGCCTATTTAAACCGTTCGTTTGTAAACTTCCGCAGTCATGGAGAAATGTCATATCGTTTGCTCCGAGCACACTATCCTGCGATAATTGCGCAGAGTGCAAGCTAATACGATACGTTGTATGATTTCCCCTACATTAATCATTCATGAGTTACATCAACAAAGCTGTAATAATTGTATCAACGATTGTTCGGTACATGACATAATCGCCTATCCTCAACCCTTCTGGTCTTGCTTGTAGGTATTCCCATATACTCGTAACCCTCCTCCGTACTAATGACCGTTTGAATCATGTATTTCGTGTCTATATTGTTCACCACCTTCGACGTCATATGTAATAACATGATGAGTATATACAAAATTTGATCATAGTCAAACCACTCATCTGTCAACCTAGATTCATACATTTTGATTCATTTTCTGAGGTAATCTAATTTTAAATCTTAATTCATAGAGTTACAAAAGAATTGCATTGCATTATGAGAAATACCGTTTGTGTTGTTTTCGGGACTAGTTATCTGTTTGTGTACGTTTATGCGTACATAAATGAACATCCACGTATTGCTGAAGTGAGCATGAAAACATGATAAAATATATACATACATAGGATACATGCGCTGTTTATAAACCTACATAATTCAAACTATACTTAAAACAATCAAGCCGGACCAACACTACATACTTTTGATTCAAAGCAAAGGCATTGTGTAAATTATTATTACCCGGAGGCGAGCAAAACGAGTGCTTTATGTTAAATGAAGATCTGTTCCCAATGTCAGGGTCAATACTTGACTTTCATATATTATACAATTTTACATAACAGCAAATGAGTCGCTGACTCTTAAATGTTTCTTCTCGAGTGCATATGTGCATGTGCACATACATTATCCGGTAAATGGTGGGAACTCCTTGATCGCACATAAGTATTCCCTAAATTTACAGTAATGCTAACAGGGGAAAATGAAATATTTCAGCAAATAAACTATACATCCGCCTCGCCTTGTAATCTGCAGATATATTTTTCATATTTGATGGGTTTTATCTCTGCACACTTAAGGAAGGGTTGAAGAATAGATATCTCTTCGTAAAGCAGGCACAATTATAACTAATTGTAAATAATGTTGAAAATTTACACTAACATAAAAAAACTTGTTGTTAAACTTTAAATTCTATGTCACAGAAAAGTTCACATTTGCTCAGAAAATAATGTTATTTTGAAAAGGTGAGGTCAGATCATACGAATCTGACTCAGTGATAGCCAAAGGGTTCTCATTCTCAGCTTTAGGTCATGATCTTGAAATTCAAATGTTTGTGTTCGCATTAGCTTCCACCTACACTGTAGAAAAACCACTCCTACACCATGTCTGGTCATAGGGAAGGTTGTACCAGCAGGCAAAATAATTAATAATTCTGCTACATCTTACTTATTTCAAGGAAACAACTTTTATGAATTCATTATTTTTCTTAGTCATATGTAGTGCACTGAACAAGATTATTTGTATTACATGCTGTTGAGATTTTATTGTTTTTTTGAAGTATTTACATTGAACCGAAAAGTTGGTGTAATAGAAGTCATGTTACCTTTACAGTTTATGAGCCTATACGTTGAGCTACAGTCACTCCCTGCTTGTAGGGTTCCTAAACAACGCTATTGTATAACTATGATTCATTTTGATTTTTCTTTGGAGAGTGCCTTTCATACAATTGAATGCTAATGACTTGTGTTTAAACTGGTTGCAAATACTGAAAAGCAAGTCATATATTCCCTACAAGGATTACATATGGAAAAGGATATCGTAAAGCTTGTACACAGTTACAAATATGTTACCGCTTATGGTAAATACTTTTTCAAAAATGAATTTTAATATTTTCCCATACTCGGGCATTACAACTTTTATTTATACGTTTTGGTGTACCGGCAGTGTAAAAAACTTTGAGCTCAAGAACTAAACAGCTTTCATAGAATTTATTCGAGAGATGAAGAGAATATTTGACACTCTTTGAACTGCAATAAGTAGCGACAGAGTGATTAAGAACAAGATGAAAATTTCTTCGACTTAAGCTTTACAATTAAGTTTGTCATCAATCATATGAATCATAGCTTGAAATCGGCTTAGTATTAATCACACCTCAGAATCATCCACGTTATTGAGACAAAGCTCAAAAGATCAATACTGCAGTAGATGGCCATCGGTTTAATTTTTTCTTATCTTTGCCTTCTATATTGCATGTGTACCACATATCTGACTTTGTGCTCTTACTGACTTTGAAAGAGTAATAAGTTATGGTCATATGCAGTTATTTCGCAGGAAACACTTTATTGAGGTACGGAGATCGGCCTTTTGGGGCGATTAACGGATAGAACTCATTTATTTAAGCTCTCTTGTAAATGTGACACGAGGTAGGTTTAGTTTCAATATTTGTTCTCTACCGGTTTGCTCATACAGACGTAAGATTATTTTTATGGTTTCTTCGTGGTGAACGAATGATGCCGAATGATTTCCTCTGCGAGCAATGTAAGCGCACGAATGTAAGTAGGTATATGAATTCTGATATACTAGTCATATTTTTCTAATCCACCTAGTGGTAGTAAAAAGATAAAGATATTCGTTTGGAGGTTTTGCTCATGAATGACACTCAATAAATTTATGTAGGTATTTCATTTTATTTCATTTAATATATTAACAGTCTTGCTGTGTAAAAAAGACTTCATATCATGAACTGATGTTATTACTATGATCTACGCATCTAATAGTACATTCAGAAAAATGTTTACCTTTTTTTATTGATCACAAGCATTATAAACAAATTTTAACACAACTATCTTGAGTAATATATTTGCCAGCTGTAATGGAAGATTAAAATCCAAGCTTATAGATATTCCCATAACTATAACATACGCTTGCTATCTACCACATATGAGCTGTGGAGTAGATAGCAGTATACGTACATGATGCTCTTGACAATCATTTAATCGCAAAGGTAAGTCTGATGTCTGATCAAAGCTGTAGGATTCGTAAAAAAAAGAAAAACTTTAATTGCAAGTAGAAACGATATATTTTTTTATCTGCTCGCAAGTCGACCCTCAAGTTCAGCAGTTATGCACATAACGATCCTCATTGTGCGAATTCGTATAATTTCAGAAATTTACGTGGCGATAAGGAGGAATAATCCATGTAGATAGTCGTATAGGAACTCACACAGTGGGTCGAGATATCAGTTGTACGTACAATTATGTACGGTGCACAGATTATTACCAAATGAATAACAACCAACATATACGAATGGACAGGTTTTCGTTTTCCAAGCAGTCATGTAATATAATGTTTCTGTTGTTACACTCTGACATATTACATACAATTACTTGAGAGATAGACTATAGAGGCCAACAGAGTTGAAGAAAAGCAATTTTCATGGTTCGTAATATACCTATTAAGTCAATCACCTAGCACCGTTGTTTTACTTTTTGAGATTTTTAACTGACATTAAGCAAGTTAGACTTCATCCGACCCGACATTTTTCAGTTTCAAAGTATCTTCTGTTTTATTATATAACTCAGATGAGTTCATCATGTGTGTATATGTGCTCTATCTATATATGTATATATATATACCTTTTGTATGACAGCCACTCCAATTACTGACTATGTTACCGAGGAAACTGACAGCGCAACTTTGGCAATGGATCCAGTAGTTTGCCCGGCTGAAAACGTAGATTTGGACGGGAGTCTTTATGGAATATTTAGTCTCGTGGAAACGGTAGCTTCGGAGGAAGGAACTCTTGTGCTGACTCCCTGCCCTTATGGCGTGAAAACCGTAGGCGCCGTTCAAATCTATGAAATAGTTCAGATGGACGTGACTACACAGAAACAGGAATCATTAGTACACCAACCCGGATTAACAAGCTTTTGCTTCTTGGATAAAAACTTGACGGTGGGCAAATGGATTCATAAGGAAGATGATGACAATTTACATAAATGTCGTGAGCAAGTATGCATTAAATTTCCATCCATGTTTTCAACAAATTCATTTTCCTTGCACAAAAAAATTAACGTGCACTTTACATCAATAATTTGATACTATAAGGCACTCCTTCTATCACTTATCCAAGTTACTGCTAATAATAGGGTAGCTCTTGAACAATTATAGGGTTTGAATCAATGTCGTTTGCGGATGTGCACAACTTTGGCACTCTTGGGTCAGACCAGCTTTTATAGCAAGAATCAGGAAGACAGGATAAACAGCTAAAAAGTCAAAACATAGCTGCTGTCATGTTATACTACCTGATACTGTGAATGAAATTACAAGCGTTTGTTGTTCCACGTATGTGCATATCAAAGAATGCATACGTATCTTCGACTTGAATCAGCGCTTTAGCTAAGCACAAATGGCTATTAATATTAGAGATCAATATCATCAGTTATTTTCCATTTTGAAAAGATGTTCTGCCACCAATCTCACAGAGTACATTCTTATTTAGATGTTTTCTATATATACTCAGTAAGAGATTATTACAAGATAGAAAAATTTAGCAATTTTGCCACATAAGTCGAGGTCACCAACATGATGTCGTTTCATGCATAATTAATTATGAGTTCGAGTTTTAAAATCCTGACCGAAACCATTGAACTTGAATATGAAGCGAAGTCCCTAAAAATTTGTGACGACAGGTTCATACATGAATAGGTGGACCAATTTGCATTTCTCCGAGATTAGAGATTTCTATCTTAAAATAAATTCCTTTAAGAATTTTTTTAAATTTAATTTTCATAGTGGGTGTTAGTGATTTCGTGCGAACTGGTGACAGGTCATCAAGTAATACAAAATTAAAAGAAGGAATTACAAAACTACCTCCAACTACCGTTGATTAGAGAGGGGTGGCTAATAAAACTCGAACAATAGTATTTGAGGGACATGACAAGCGTGTTCTGCCAAGTGCCAACTTCATGATGTACTTTACGAGATGTTTTTATTTCTGCAAGTAAGTATTACACTTACATGCTTAAAGCCCATACAGCGTAGAGAGCATAAAAAAACATACAAAAAAATTTATTACTGTGCATACCCGTAGTGCACATCGTTTGCGCACATGGAACCATTAAATCTTAAATAATGCAGACTTTACTGTGTCGAGAAGTTGAGAAAAGTTGTTTTATAGAATTTTGACATTAAAATATTATATGATCAAGTGAATAAGAGGCCTTGTTTAGATGATGTTACACTGATATAATACCGACAATGTCCGCGTAAATTCACTATGTTCATTCATTGACCCATTACAGTGTGAGTTTATTATATCGCGGAGGTTGTAAATAGTAACAAGAGTTGAGAAGTGTGCTGCTCCGGAGCTTCCTCTCAGACATGTGTGTGATTTTAAGGAGCATTACGGAATGTTAATGAGGCTGTAGATGCCAAATTACAAACATACAACTTAAAACAAAAGGAAAGCATTTCTAAATGCATGCCTAAATAATAATTTTTTTGTTTAAGGTTTGGGAAGTAAGGGGAGAAGACGTGCGCAACCTTATAACAGAGCCCAAGATAATCACTCCGTTCAACATGAGGCAGGCTATTCCTTTATTATCAGGGCTTCTGAAATACGCGTACACGGACTATCAAAGTGCACGAACGCTAATTGACAGTGTCAGCCGATTATTGGAGGCAGATGAACTTTCCCAACCAGGAGCTGAGTCCACACGACAGAAGCTTTTCGAAATGATTGATTTATATACTCAAAATGCACAGCTCCAGCCCGGTGAAAGAGTCTCCCTAAATTCAGATACAATTTCCGTCGAAACAGTTGCGCTTCCTCCTGTAAATTTGCTTAGCTCCAGGAGGGACTTCTCGTATAATTTCCTCACCACACACTTACCTAACGAATTACTGACCACGTCACAAAATACCTTGACTAGGCCAAGATTACAGCTTGTGGCTTACAGTAAATCGCTCTTCTACCATTGGGGACATGAAAAAATGTGGAACTGTACGGATGATAATCTTGAAGAAAACACGGAATTTACAGGAGATTGGAGGGTGATTTCAATAACACTTGACGGTGTCAAGGTTGAGAATCTTACAGAACCAATCCAATACACTCTTTCCGTCAATCAAACTGTGAATAATAGTCAATGGGTCTGTGTTTTTTGGGATACTGCAGGTATTGACGAAAACGAACCTATATACTTTTTAACGCTTTATATATAGGGTATTACTTTACTTAAATTTCTTAATATGTATTTCCATTACCACGACCATAAGAACGTGGTAGGTATGTACAT